>JAHRIK010000031.1:0-287254 GCA_020085045.1 Pythium oligandrum | reverse complement strand
AAGTTGAAAAAGAAGAAAAGAATAGGAAGCAAAAAAGAAAGTAGAGGATAGATGGAAGAAAAAGAGTAAACGGAAGTATAATTGGCAAAAGAGAAGTTGCTCAATGTCGACGATTCTCGTTGGTGATCCAACGATGTGCACCTTTGGGAGAGTGCGGATGCCGGCCATTTTATCATAGCAACCAGAAGGAATAAGTGGAGAAGCTGGGTATCGATCCCAGTACCTCTCGCATGCTAAGCGAGCGCTCTACCATCTGAGCTACATCCCCGATACAAACAGACTCCAACACATACCATACTCAAACATCACACACACATACCAAACACAACGCAACGCAATGCAATGCAAACAAACCACAAACAAACCAGCACCACACACACACAAACACACACAACAACAATAACAACAAACAAACAAACAAACAACAAAATGCATGCAGTGCATTGCACACAACGCCAACGCCAACGCCAACCCCATTCCAACTCATCCACATACACTTGCCACTTTTCATCAACCATAACACACTCACCATACACCAGATCAAAAATCCAAACACACCACCACGATCACCTCTATTCACACTACCCATACAGAGAAACGCAAACCGTCGCCATTCGTAGTTGCATTAAATTACACCATCGTAATTTATACATCAGACCCCAACAGTGCTGGCACAACTGACTGAAATGAAGAGCAAATAATACATAAATAAATAAAAACAAAAGGAAAACAAAAAGAACTCGAATCGAGCGCATGCATACATGCATACGCGAAACTAACACTCACTGAATCAAGCGAATACATCGACATCTGACTGTCCAACACAAACACAGAAGACCAAGAGATCGCGATGGCCGCAATAACTAAACAAACAGAAATGAACGCAAACGCAAACGCAAACGCAAACGCAACGCAAACGCAAACGCAAACGCAAACGCCAAAGACCAAAGACCACATGCGAATAGAAGACATGAATGGAAATCAAAGTGGAATAGAATAGAACATGGTACCAAAAAAAAGAAAAAGAAACGCATCAATCATAAAAAACAAAAGACAGAAAACGAAATGCAAATGAATAGCGTTCGGTTCGCGAAAAATGAGAGGGAACAAATAAAAAAAAAGCAAAAAAAAGCAAAACAACAACGAAAGAAGTTGAAAAAGAAGAAAAGAATAGGAAGCAAAAAAAGAAAGTAGAGGATAGATGGAAGAAAAAGAGTAAACGGAAGTATAATTGGCAAAAGAGAAGTTGCTCAATGTCGACGATTCTCGTTGGTGATCCAACGATGTGCACCTTTGGGAGAGTGCGGATGCCGGCCATTTTATCATAGCAACCAGAAGGAATAAGTGGAGAAGCTGGGTATCGATCCCAGTACCTCTCGCATGCTAAGCGAGCGCTCTACCATCTGAGCTACATCCCCGATACAAACAGACTCCAACACATACCATACTCAAACATCACACACACATACCAAACACAACGCAACGCAATGCAATGCAAACAAACCACAAACAAACCAGCACCACACACACAAACACACACAACAACAATAACAACAAACAACAAACAAACAACCAAAAATGCATGCAGTGCATTGCACACAACGCCAACGCCAACGCCAACCCCATTCCAACTCATCCACATACACTTGCCACTTTTCATCAACCATAACACACTCACCATACACCAGATCAAAAATCCAAACACACCACCACGATCACCTCTATTCACACTACCCATACAGAGAAACGCAAACCGTCGCCATTCGTAGTTGCATTAAATTACACCATCGTAATTTATACATCAGACCCCAACAGTGCTGGCACAACTGACTGAAATGAAGAGCAAATAATACATAAATAAATAAAAACAAAAGGAAAACAAAAAGAACTCGAATCGAGCGCATGCATACATGCATACGCGAAACTAACACTCACTGAATCAAGCGAATACATCGACATCTGACTGTCCAACACAAACACAGAAGACCAAGAGATCGCGATGGCCGCAATAACTAAACAAACAGAAATGAACGCAAACGCAAACGCAAACGCAAACGCAAAAAACGCAAACGCCAAAGACCAAAGACCACATGCGAATAGAAGACATGAATGGAAATCAAAGTGGAATAGAATAGAACATGGTACCAAAAAAAAGAAAAAGAAACGCATCAATCATAAAAAACAAAAGACAGAAAACGAAATGCAAATGAATAGCGTTCGGTTCGCGAAAAATGAGAGGGAACAAATAAAAAAAAGCAAAAAAAAAGCAAAACAACAACGAAAGAAGTTGAAAAAGAAGAAAAGAATAGGAAGCAAAAAAAGAAAGTAGAGGATAGATGGAAGAAAAAGAGTAAACGGAAGTATAATTGGCAAAAGAGAAGTTGCTCAATGTCGACGATTCTCGTTGGTGATCCAACGATGTGCACCTTTGGGAGAGTGCGGATGCCGGCCATTTTATCATAGCAACCAGAAGGAATAAGTGGAGAAGCTGGGTATCGATCCCAGTACCTCTCGCATGCTAAGCGAGCGCTCTACCATCTGAGCTACATCCCCGATACAAACAGACTCCAACACATACCATACTCAAACATCACACACACATACCAAACACAACGCAACGCAATGCAATGCAAACAAACCACAAACAAACCAGCACCACACACACACAAACACACACAACAACAATAACAACAAACAAACAAACAAACAACCAAAAATGCATGCAGTGCATTGCACACAACGCCAACGCCAACGCCAACCCCATTCCAACTCATCCACATACACTTGCCACTTTTCATCAACCATAACACACTCACCATACACCAGATCAAAAATCCAAACACACCACCACGATCACCTCTATTCACACTACCCATACAGAGAAACGCAAACCGTCGCCATTCGTAGTTGCATTAAATTACACCATCGTAATTTATACATCAGACCCCAACAGTGCTGGCACAACTGACTGAAATGAAGAGCAAATAATACATAAATAAATAAAAACAAAAGGAAAACAAAAAGAACTCGAATCGAGCGCATGCATACATGCATACGCGAAACTAACACTCACTGAATCAAGCGAATACATCGACATCTGACTGTCCAACACAAACACAGAAGACCAAGAGATCGCGATGGCCGCAATAACTAAACAAACAGAAATGAACGCAAACGCAAACGCAAACGCAAACGCAAACGCAAACGCAAACGCCAAAGACCAAAGACCACATGCGAATAGAAGACATGAATGGAAATCAAAGTGGAATAGAATAGAACATGGTACCAAAAAAAAGAAAAAGAAACGCATCAATCATAAAAAACAAAAGACAGAAAACGAAATGCAAATGAATAGCGTTCGGTTCGCGAAAAATGAGAGGGAACAAATAAAAAAAAAGCAAAAAAAAAGCAAAACAACAACGAAAGAAGTTGAAAAAGAAGAAAAGAATAGGAAGCAAAAAAAGAAAGTAGAGGATAGATGGAAGAAAAAGAGTAAACGGAAGTATAATTGGCAAAAGAGAAGTTGCTCAATGTCGACGATTCTCGTTGGTGATCCAACGATGTGCACCTTTGGGAGAGTGCGGATGCCGGCCATTTTATCATAGCAACCAGAAGGAATAAGTGGAGAAGCTGGGTATCGATCCCAGTACCTCTCGCATGCTAAGCGAGCGCTCTACCATCTGAGCTACATCCCCGATACAAACAGACTCCAACACATACCATACTCAAACATCACACACACATACCAAACACAACGCAACGCAATGCAATGCAAACAAACCACAAACAAACCAGCACCACACACACACAAACACACACAACAACAATAACAACAAACAAACAAACAAACAACCAAAAATGCATGCAGTGCATTGCACACAACGCCAACGCCAACGCCAACCCCATTCCAACTCATCCACATACACTTGCCACTTTTCATCAACCATAACACACTCACCATACACCAGATCAAAAATCCAAACACACCACCACGATCACCTCTATTCACACTACCCATACAGAGAAACGCAAACCGTCGCCATTCGTAGTTGCATTAAATTACACCATCGTAATTTATACATCAGACCCCAACAGTGCTGGCACAACTGACTGAAATGAAGAGCAAATAATACATAAATAAATAAAAACAAAAGGAAAACAAAAAGAACTCGAATCGAGCGCATGCATACATGCATACGCGAAACTAACACTCACTGAATCAAGCGAATACATCGACATCTGACTGTCCAACACAAACACAGAAGACCAAGAGATCGCGATGGCCGCAATAACTAAACAAACAGAAATGAACGCAAACGCAAACGCAAACGCAAACGCAAACGCAAACGCAAACGCAAACGCAAACGCAAACGCAAACGCAAACGCAAACCAAAGACCACATGCGAATAGAAGACATGAATGGAAATCAAAGTGGAATAGAATAGAACATGGTACCAAAAAAAAGAAAAAGAAACGCATCAATCATAAAAAACAAAAGACAGAAAACGAAATGCAAATGAATAGCGTTCGGTTCGCGAAAAATGAGAGGGAACAAATAAAAAAAAAGCAAAAAAAAAGCAAAACAACAACGAAAGAAGTTGAAAAAGAAGAAAAGAATAGGAAGCAAAAAAAGAAAGTAGAGGATAGATGGAAGAAAAAGAGTAAACGGAAGTATAATTGGCAAAAGAGAAGTTGCTCAATGTCGACGATTCTCGTTGGTGATCCAACGATGTGCACCTTTGGGAGAGTGCGGATGCCGGCCATTTTATCATAGCAACCAGAAGGAATAAGTGGAGAAGCTGGGTATCGATCCCAGTACCTCTCGCATGCTAAGCGAGCGCTCTACCATCTGAGCTACATCCCCGATACAAACAGACTCCAACACATACCATACTCAAACATCACACACACATACCAAACACAACGCAACGCAATGCAATGCAAACAAACCACAAACAAACCAGCACCACACACACACAAACACACACAACAACAATAACAACAAACAAACAAACAAACAACCAAAAATGCATGCAGTGCATTGCACACAACGCCAACGCCAACGCCAACCCCATTCCAACTCATCCACATACACTTGCCACTTTTCATCAACCATAACACACTCACCATACACCAGATCAAAAATCCAAACACACCACCACGATCACCTCTATTCACACTACCCATACAGAGAAACGCAAACCGTCGCCATTCGTAGTTGCATTAAATTACACCATCGTAATTTATACATCAGACCCCAACAGTGCTGGCACAACTGACTGAAATGAAGAGCAAATAATACATAAATAAATAAAAACAAAAGGAAAACAAAAAGAACTCGAATCGAGCGCATGCATACATGCATACGCGAAACTAACACTCACTGAATCAAGCGAATACATCGACATCTGACTGTCCAACACAAACACAGAAGACCAAGAGATCGCGATGGCCGCAATAACTAAACAAACAGAAATGAACGCAAACGCAAACGCAAACGCAAACGCAAACGCAAACGCAAACGCAAACGCCAAAGACCAAAGACCACATGCGAATAGAAGACATGAATGGAAATCAAAGTGGAATAGAATAGAACATGGTACCAAAAAAAAGAAAAAGAAACGCATCAATCATAAAAAACAAAAGACAGAAAACGAAATGCAAATGAATAGCGTTCGGTTCGCGAAAAATGAGAGGGAACAAATAAAAAAAAGCAAAAAAAAAGCAAAACAACAACGAAAGAAGTTGAAAAAGAAGAAAAGAATAGGAAGCAAAAAAAGAAAGTAGAGGATAGATGGAAGAAAAAGAGTAAACGGAAGTATAATTGGCAAAAGAGAAGTTGCTCAATGTCGACGATTCTCGTTGGTGATCCAACGATGTGCACCTTTGGGAGAGTGCGGATGCCGGCCATTTTATCATAGCAACCAGAAGGAATAAGTGGAGAAGCTGGGTATCGATCCCAGTACCTCTCGCATGCTAAGCGAGCGCTCTACCATCTGAGCTACATCCCCGATACAAACAGACTCCAACACATACCATACTCAAACATCACACACACATACCAAACACAACGCAACGCAATGCAATGCAAACAAACCACAAACAAACCAGCACCACACACACACAAACACACACAACAACAATAACAACAAACAAACAAACAAACAACCAAAAATGCATGCAGTGCATTGCACACAACGCCAACGCCAACGCCAACCCCATTCCAACTCATCCACATACACTTGCCACTTTTCATCAACCATAACACACTCACCATACACCAGATCAAAAATCCAAACACACCACCACGATCACCTCTATTCACACTACCCATACAGAGAAACGCAAACCGTCGCCATTCGTAGTTGCATTAAA
Organism: Pythium oligandrum; assembly: GCA_020085045.1. Taxonomy (NCBI): domain Eukaryota; phylum Oomycota; class Peronosporomycetes; order Pythiales; family Pythiaceae; genus Pythium; species Pythium oligandrum. The sequence continues at coordinate 280,879 of JAHRIK010000031.1, read as the reverse complement.
TTACACCATCGTAATTTATACATCAGACCCCAACAGTGCTGGCACAACTGACTGAAATGAAGAGCAAATAATACATAAATAAATAAAAACAAAAGGAAAACAAAAAGAACTCGAATCGAGCGCATGCATACATGCATACGCGAAACTAACACTCACTGAATCAAGCGAATACATCGACATCTGACTGTCCAACACAAACACAGAAGACCAAGAGATCGCGATGGCCGCAATAACTAAACAAACAGAAATGAACGCAAACGCAAACGCAAACGCAAACGCAAACGCAAACGCAAACGCAAACGCAAACGCAAACGCAAACGCAAACGCAAACGCCAAAGACCAAAGACCACATGCGAATAGAAGACATGAATGGAAATCAAAGTGGAATAGAATAGAACATGGTACCAAAAAAAAGAAAAAGAAACGCATCAATCATAAAAAACAAAAGACAGAAAACGAAATGCAAATGAATAGCGTTCGGTTCGCGAAAAATGAGAGGGAACAAAAAAAAAAAAAGCAAAAAAAAAGCAAAACAACAACAACAACAGCAACAGCAACAACAACGAAAGAAGTTGAAAAAGAAGAAAAGAATAGGAAGCAAAAAAAGAAAGTAGAGGATAGATGGAAGAAAAAGGATAAACGGAGGGAAATCTCATCCCCCGTGTTAAATCGAGAAGAAGGATAAGGTAAGGATATGAGGAAGGACTTACACTTCATAATTTAAAATTATACTACTGCAACTCATAAACCTCTCTTTTGACATGATTATCCGAGTTTTCCGTCACATGGTTATGCACGCTCTTTCCAGTCAATCGAATCTTCATTGGAAACGTATTTTGGTCAATCAGAGCTATATTCTATTATTTTATATCCTTTGATTGGATAAAATTAGGTTAACAGTACAAGGTCAACAGAAAGAATTTGGCTGTTGGTTGTCCTTTTGACACAGACAGATCTGTGCCAAGCTGCTCCTTTGCGGCCATGTTGCACGTGAGCCTACGCACCCTTCTGGGTATTTTCCTCACAAAAGATCAACAGATAACCGTCGGCTCAGATGCGCATTCAGCATGATGGCCAACTCCTTGAGCGGAATGGGGTATCCTAATATTCACCAATCAGATCACTGTCAGCTTCTGAGAGTACAACAGCGAGTGTCTTACGACAGGGACGTCACTGCTGTTGTGTACTTGCAGTTGGTGCAGACAGACAGGATGTCACCAATCGAGTGGGACGATGAGTACGACGACCTGGTGGACGCGCTCGCGCTCGTGGACGAATTCGACTTTGCCGACTTGGAACCGAGCTCTCTGTCGTCTCTATCGACTGCTAAAACCTGCTCAAGTGAGGAGACTGACGAGAATGTGAAGGAATCGACGACCAGCAATTCGAAGCGCACGAAAAAGCGTCGCAATCGACCACGAGACGAGCTGCAGAGCTTACGAGCAACTGTCCGGCAGCTAGAAACCCGGCTTGCCATCCTCCATGATCAAACCGCGAAGGGTTCAAACCCATCACAGAAGGCAAACGCTGTAGTAAGCAAGATGTGGCGAGGCATCGCAGATCGTCAACTGAGAGAGCGGGATCAGAGCGAGCGCGAGAACGCCCGATTGCATGCGATGGTGGAAGAGCAATTGCGTATGATCAAGACCCTCGAGCAAATAGTACTGAAGAAACGAAAAAAGGTTGGTGATACATCGGGTAGCTCCGACGTGAGTAGGCGCTCATTGATACTTTTATGCGTTCAGGCGGCGTCGTACATCCCCCCACCTTTGCAATCAGAAGCTGTATACGATCCCGTGAACGATCCAGTTCTAGAGAAGCAGATGGAGGGAGAGGTTGAAGATATGCTGAATGAGATTGATCACATCACCAACGACCCCCGCTTCGGAGCCGACTTGGAAAATCCTGTTCACACTTCCGACGTGGTTATCGGTGAGAACGAGGATCTCGTGATCGAGACGCTAGACGAGTGGTTCTTTCCGTTCGAATGGCAAACCACAGCTGATGCTCTGTGGACAATGTGGAAGTCAATGTCTATGGACTTGGTCAACGAGCCAGACCATAATGTAAGTCGCAGCGTTGTTTCTGCACTCTGGACTGACCTCTCACCGAATAACCATTTACCGCAGAACCTACGATCCAACGACTCAACAGTGTGGCGAATTGATGCCGGCAAGTTTGAAAATCTCGGCACAAACCTCCAGTTTCGCTCAAAATTGATAGGTCGCCGACGAATCGAAGCTCACCGTGTCGTCATGACCAGCGTCTTTCTCGTGCACCCACTCGAGGTGGATGGAAACGCAATCCAAGATGTCTTCATACGGTTTCGTCTGTGGAACGTCTTTAGACCCGTTGAAGTGAGAGGAATGTCGTCAGGTATGACATGTCGGCAAGTGTACACCCAGTGCTCACTGGAGAGGCCCCAAGGTAGCATTGGAGACGCTTCACACGGCGTTGACCTTCTCGCGAGCGCCGTGCTTCACATTTGTGGCCCTCGCGTGGAGTTGAACAACCAGATACTGGAGAACGAATTGCTCCAACGATTCAACCAGCTTCAGGTGCGGACTCCTCAATGAAATACTGCATTCACAAATGTGATGTGAGAGGGTGCCTGTAAAACTCGATCGGAAGGGGTATATTTGTCTCTTAATCTTCCACTCAACATTACTTGTCAGCTCTAACCTAGGACCAACTCACGGAAGACGTATAACTCGTCGATGAAGCCACAGATTGCTGCGACAGGAGTTGAGATTAGACGACGTCCCTGGGTTAGAATTGAGATTTGTGCTTCATTTGTGGCTTTGACAACGGCAATGTCGTGAAAGAAAAGTCACACCGGAAAGTGACGGATGCCTGCGTCTGCACATGGTGAATCGTTTATAAGAGCATCCCCACCCCGTACCTTCAGCCTGATAAATCTAGCTTTTGACTATCCGATCCACAATAACAACGAATAGTAGTTCCCATTCACAGACAATTTCACGCCATGCCTGACACATAGTTATCTAATATTCTACTCTCGAGGGCATCGTTGTTTGCATTGAGTCGGATGACACTTGTTTCAAGAGCCAGCTTGGTCACCATATCGAGCCCGACGTCCTGAATGTCCAGGCCGGACGTAGAGATTTGCGGTGTATAAAGCGAGTAGAACTGGCGATATGTCACTGGTTCATCGTCCTCTAACGATGCTTCTCGGAAGATATTCCACACACGCTGACGTAAAAAGAGCCCCTTCACTGGTGACCCATCGATTCGAAGCGGTTCGATGAGCATCACGGCGAGAAGAACGGTATAGTTGTCTCGGATAACGCGGCGACCAACGAATTTGTTGCGAAATTGAATCCGCGTCCCATGAGCGACAAGCTCACCTTGGACCATGCGCTTGACGCTGTCGTTTGTGGCTTGAATGTCCTGTAATACGATTCATGGTCACAACTAAACTCATGGGAAAAGAAGTGATCAGAGCGAGCTACGTACCGAGTAGCGGAACTTGTGGACAGACTGCCTTTTCGAACTTGTCCACATACTCCACAGCCCGTCGGCCACACTCTCGTATGAAAATGGGAACAACCGTCCATCGAGCACTTCGATCGTTGATGAGCCATTTTCGCCTGGAAGCAGTGCCGTCGTGACAAATCGTTCATCGCCAGTGATGTCAAATCGCGTATCTGTGATGATTCCATCCACTTCCTCCAGCATACTCGCAAAATCTTGCTGCATCTCCATCTCGACAAGAGGATCTTCCAAGGGATGGAGTGTTGAAGTGATCAGCATACGGGGTGAATTAAAAGGAGGCGTCTAAACAACCACAAACAAGTGAGTCCAGTGTTCGGTACCTGGGATGCATGGCCAACTGACCTTGCTGCGTGTCTTGGCCATCAACCGCTCAAGATAATCAATCATTCCAAGCTGGTCCTCCACTGTCGCTCGCAGCCATGCGTTCTCGCGCTTGCTCTCATCGAGAGCCCTTCGTTGGCGGTCGGCGATGCTCTCCCAAAGGGTGTCCAAAACGTCATTGCCCCCTTGTTCACCTCGCTTGCGATTCCGCAGCGAGGCCAGCTGCTCCTCCATCTCATCCACAGTCGCCTGCAGTGTCTTGATTTCCTGGGCAAGGCTCATACGGCACTTGCGTTGCTTACGGGGGACGCTGGCTCCATCATCGTTCACAGCACTTGCTGTGGGCGATGCCTTGCTCGGCTGTGATACGGATTGGCCCCGGCTGGACGAAGCCGTTTGCGTGACAGCTGGAGCAGTCAACGCGGACCCATCCACAGATGCCAGCGCGTCCGCTAGAGCTTCGAATCCGTCGCCATCCGCCGCGAGAAGCCGCTCGAGCTCCCCCCAGTCCATCATTGTGTCTCCTGGAGAAATCAGCTTGTGTGCCCTTGACGAGTAAATTACGGATTAGAAAACCAAACATTTGACGAAAGGGACCAACTCACCAAAAATGGAACCTATATATCTTAGAAAAGTACATGGAGGACAATGAAATGAGACTAAACATCATCCACTACTGAGAGTAGCGCTATTTGTGATGACGTGATGGAAACTGTACGCATCCACTACTATGGCGTCAGGTTTCGCCTAAAACGACGCAACAGTCAAACAGTTTCTCCCTCTGACTCAACATGTACGATAGTTTGGTTGAAAGGTTGCCTTGTCGCCTCTTTTAAACTGTGCGCACGCATGAGCTGTATAGCGCCTCTGATTCTCGCTTTTGGGGTCCGCTCACGAGGTCTGATGCGGGTTGTGACGACAATTGATCGGCGCGTTGATAAAGCCTCGCGAGATGAAGGAGCTGTACGCACAGCCCAGAGCGCGAGTGATTTCTCATTCTCCACGGTGACAACAATATGCCATCACAGCCGTCTAGGACAAGCCTTTGAGCACGAGCAACGGAAGAGAGGAGTCAACGATGTTTGGATGAGTGAGCGTCGTAATGAATTTTGGGTTTTCTCACCACGATGGGACGTTTACCCAAAATAAGCCATCCAGAGACCAATGGGTTTCTCTCGCTTACCTCACAAAATTTCATTTGAATGGGAAGGATGGCTACATCCCACAAGCAATATTATTCGATGAAAAATGTTGACAGGCATTCATTGAGTCTTCCGAGATGCTGCAATAATGATACATGTCTCGTATTCTCGAAGCTTGGTGATTGTTTAGCGACCGACCGACCTGCGCGATCTCGTTCAATCGCGAATTTGCCATCTAGGTCCCAGCTATGGCGGTGACCGAGTGGGAGGACGTCTACAATGATCTTGCATCAATGCTAGATGGTGCGGACGATTTTGAAATTGGGTGCTCGGAAAGCGATCCATTCGTGATTCTTCCGTCGTTTTCGTCATCTATACCCGCTACCATCAGTATTACAGCGATCAACGATGACACAGAACAGACAGCGAAGAAACCGAAGACGACGGAATTTAAACCAAAGAGTAAGCGCCGCAATAGTCCGCGAGACGAGTTGCGAAATCTACAGGTGACCGTGCGGCAACTGGAAACACGATTAGCCATGCTCTTGAACCGGTCTAGCAAAGAGTTGAAAACAGCTGAGACGGGTGGTACGGTTGCAAGTAGAGTGTGGGAAGCCATCGCAAGTCGTCAATTACGAGAGCTGGATCGAAGCGAACGCGAGAACGCCCGATTACGAGCGAGGGCACAGGAGCAGCTTCGATTGATCCGAAGTCTTGAGCGCCTGGTGATGAAGAGGAGTAAGGTTGGTCGACATGAATCATCTTTCATGACCAGAATACTAATTCGTCCTGCTTAAAAAGGTGCCTTCGTACATCCCCCAGCCATCTCCCTTAGATGGTGTCCGTGACGCAGTAAACGACTTAGTGCTCGAAAAACAAATCGAAAAAGAAGTCTTCGCCATGCTCACGGGAATCGATTGTATTGCTGACGATCCTCGGTTCAACGCCATTTCAAACACTCCAGCGCACATGTCCAAGGTTCTTTCACATGCAAACGACAGTCTTGTCATGGAGACTCTCTACCAATGCATCCTTCCGTTTGATCATCAAGTCACTGCTGATGCGCTGTGGACCATGTGGAAAACGGTGCCTATGGATTTGGAACACGAAATGGCTCGTGATGTAAGTGGACTGACACTCGCCATGCGCTCAGTCACTTACCCACTCTATTTTGTAGAACATGCGATCCACTGACTCGGCCTTGTGGCGTGTCGACGCCGGGAGCCTGGAAAGTATTGGTTCAAGCCTTCGATTTCGCTCGAAATTCATCTGCCGCCGTCGCGTCGAAAAGAATCGTGCAGTCATGACAGGAATTCTCCTCATGTGTCCAGTTGATTTGGATGGAGGACCGCTGACTGGCGTCAACTTACAGCTTCGGGTCTGGAACATCTTTTCTCCGGTGAAAAAGGCTGGGGGGACACCCATCACAACAAGGCAAGTGTATACGCAGTGCTCTCTAGAGACTCAAGGAGAAGCAGGAGACGAGAAATCCTCACACACTACTGAGCTACTTACAAACTTCCTTCTGCATGGAAGCCGTGCTCGAGCTGAGATGAATAACCAGGTATTGGAAAACCAACTTCTCAAGCAATTCAGCCAGCTCCGGGTGCACGATCCATAATCTCGATGAATCTCCCTCAATGCTGACAAACAATCAATAAATCTGGAGCTCTGACGTTGATCCCGGCTTTATTCATGGTAACTTTGGGATAACCACTTCGATGTGCATTTGCCCTGAATGAAATTCTCAAATCCTCAAACTCGTCTGCGACATGATCTACTCTTTGACTTAATTGAGACCAGTGTTCACTTTGGATTTGGGTGAGGAGTCAGCAATGGAGCGGGAGCTGTGGGAAGAGATGCTCGCTGCATATGGGGATATACCATCAGAGCTAGACGCAGTGCTCACTGGGCTGGATGAAGTCGAGTTGCCTTTTCTCCAAGACGACTCTCCTTCGTCAGTGCAGAAGCCGCGGGAATCGTCCGAGGCAGACATGATCTCACCAGCTCTCACAATCGACAGCGAGAACGGTTCTGCGGCCAAGAAGACACAGATAAAGACCACTCGTAAGCGAGGAAAGAGTGTTTCGGATGAGGTGAAGGAGCTACGTGCAACTGTCGAGGAGCTCGAGACGCGGGTGAATGCGCTCCGTGGCCGATCAAGGAGGGACAGTAACATCCATTCACAGCAGTCCACGAGCAGCACAGAGGCGAGCAAAGCGTGGGAGCGCATTGCCATACGCCAGATCAAAGCACTGGGAGAAAGCGAGTTCGAGAATGCACGATTACAAGCAATGGTCGAGGTGCGGTCGCGACTGATCACGAGCCTGGAAGACTTACTGACAAAGAAGAAACCCAAGGTGGGTCTGGACGAGGAGAACACGATTGATCAGATTGATTTTCACGTCTGCTGGATCCATTAGAAACAATGTTTTCGCTTGGAATCTCCATGGGACGGCTTAGTGCGTGATGCAGTCGAAGACCCGGTTCTTGAGTTGGAAATGGGGCACATTATCGACACGATGGCCAACGATGTCGACCGCATTTTTGCTGACGCTCTCTTCAAATCATTCTCTGACGAGCCAATTCACGTGTCAGAAGTCATATATAACGGCGGCAGACCGGTTTTCAAGTCGCTTAATGCTCGATTCCTCCCTTTCGATTATCGCGTCGCTGCCGACGTGCATTGGAACAGGGTACACGCCTCGCCATTGTACGAGTTTCACAAAAACGTACGTACGTCACTTCTCGCCGCGCTGCCAACTCCTATTTAACTGTCTGCGCAATGTAGGACGTGCAAATCGTGGGGGGATTTGGTACGACAGAGCGTCGCGGGTGACTTCGACGGCCTAAATTTCGATGACCATCAGGCCATAGTGCGATACCGTGGCGAGATTCTCAATCGCCGTATTGTTCGAGACGATTGCGTCATTTTCTTATCGACTCTATTCATCACGTTGGTGCGCGTTGGCGACAAGCCGCTGGGCGAACTCAACCTCCGCCTTCGTATGTGGAATATGTTCCAGCCAGTACTTTCGACAACGAATGAAGACGCAACGAGTGATCATTCCACATCCCGTCGTCTATTCTACTCACTATGCATGCCACAGACTTTTGCAAAGGACGAAACGTTGGGCTTGGGATTTGATGCAGGATCGCTCAGTAAGCTCATCACGGATAACTATGAGATCCACATCGAAGAAAACAACCAGGACCTCGAGAATCGGCTCCTCGATCGCTTGAGCGACATGCGACTCGTTGAAACGCCGACATAGATTTCTTATGGACCCATAACAAGTCCAACACGTTACCGCTCGCTTCTGGCCAGTAGTGAGCAATCATTTACCAAAACAAAACAATAAATTGCGGTTAGCAATCACAAACTCTGGTTTTCGCCTGTCCGGGAGCATGGTCTACATGTTTCAACCAATGAAATCATACCTTCGTTTCTTCAAAAAATTCCAACTGGTTAGTTGCCTGGAGACTCGTCAGTGGGATGACTCAGTCGTCCGACTGTACGTTTTTCAAAACCTCATTTTTGAGAAAAAAAAAGCACGCGAACTGATTCACTCCTTTCAATGGATCGTCATCAATGCGACTGTCTCTGCCTTGTTTCCCTTGATGGTCAAAGTTGCCGTGTCACTTGATGGTCAAAGTTGCCGTGTTACCAAGTGCAAAGCCGCCTATGTGCTTCATTTGGGAATTTACCATCAAGATTTGTATTGGGAACATGACGACGACACAGTGGACAGGCACTTACAACGACCTAGCGGCGGCGCTCGCTAATGTGGACGAGTCCGACTTTGTGGGAATGGAAGATTATCACTTCGCGCCCCCTCCAGTGTTAGTGTCGAATACACAAACAATGGGCTCGACTGCGAGCAGTGACGACAGCGAAGAGACCAAGATGAGTGGCCCCAAGCCAGAATTCAAGCGTCGCAATCGACCACGAGATGAGTTACAGAACCTGCGAGCGACTGTGCGACAGTTGGAAACGCGACTTGCGATCCTTCGCGACCAGTCTGGCAAAGTCCCTGAACCAACGCAGAAGACAGATGCTGTGGCTGATAAAATGTGGGAGGGCATTGCGGGTCGACAATTGCGAGAGCTGGGCCGAAGCGAGCGCGAGAATGCTCGTCTGCGACAATGGTTGAGGACCAGTTGCGAACGATCAAAAGTCTCGAGAGGATGGTGATGAAGAAGAGAAGTAAGGTTCGTCTGTATGGCGCATCTTGATGTTGCTTGTTCTCATGGATTATGTGCGTGTAGGTAACTTCGATTATTCAGCAGCCATCGCCCTCTGATGATGTCCGTGACCCAATTCATGACCCAGAGCTCGACAAACAGATCGAGGAAGAAGTTATCACTATGCTCAACGATATCGATCGCATCGCCAATGATCCACGGTTTCAAGTCAGCCTGGACAATCCTCTTCATATCACCGAGGTGCTTGAAGATGCCGGCGATGGTCTTGTTGTGGAGAGTCTCGATGGACGACTCTTTCCATTTGATTACCAAGACACTGCAGATGCTTTATGGACAATGTGGAAGTCAGTGCCAATTGACCTGGTCCACGGAACGGCTCCTGACGTAAGTGGAGCTTGTGCTTTCTGGTGTTCCAAACTGATGGCTCAGTTTGTTGTGTTACGATAGAACTTGCGGTTCACCGATTCGACCGTGTGGCGTATTGATGCTGGTGAGCTCGAGAATCTTGGTACAAGCATCCAGTTTCACTCGAAACTAATTGGTCGTCGACGAATTGAAGACAACCGCGTCGTCATGGCCAGCATACTCCTGGTGCGTCCAATCAAGTTGGATGGGACACCGCTTTCTGGAGTCCACCTGCGACTTCGTATTTGGAATATCTTTCGTCCTATCAACAAAAGCGAGACGACGTCCTTCACGTCACGGCAATTGTACACGCAGTGCACCTTGGAGAGGCAGGACGGAAGTGATGGTGGTGATTCATTAAGCGGCGTCAGCCTTCTTGCAAGCTTCATCTTGCATAACAGTGGTCCTCGTTTTGGAACTGAACAACCAGGTCTTAGAGAATCAGTTGATCAAGCGATTCAAGGAGCTTCAAGCACAGGATAAATGAAGTTTATTACGTGTGTAGTGTGTCGTGATATACAATGACTGTTCCGAGTCCTCTGACATTGGGATCGTTCTACTCGAGTTCGAGTTTTGTTAGTTTTTTGACGAGTTGATTTTCGAGGGCTTGACGAATTGATGCGCATTGATGACACGCCACTTCGCGAAATCAATTTGCGACTTCGCGTCTGAAATATGTTTTATAACGAGTATTTTCGACGTGTAGTGACAACGCAAAGAGCGCTTTACCCCACATTCCGTCGTCTATTCCTCATCCCACACACTTTTGCATAGGGTGAAGCCCCGGGATTGGGATTGACATTTGATGTAGAATCGCACAGTAAGCTCGTGATGTAAAACTACGAGATCCACGTCAAAGAGAACAACCAGAACCTCGAGAATCAAGGCACCTGCGGAGTAGGGTGGGAAGTCCAAGGCACCTGAGGAGTACGGTGGGAAGCCAGGTTCCTCGACAGTCTGAGGAACTTGCGACTCGTTAAAACGCCGGCATTAGCTTCCCATGAATCCAACTCAGCATCCAACCCAATCGTCTACTTGATGAGTGAGCAATCATTCCGACAGGCCCTCCATTCGTCAACGTGGAGTTTGACATTCAAAAATTCTGGTTTCCGCCTTTCTGGCGTGTAAGTTATGTTTTTCCACCAATCATATCATCGATTCGCATCTTGAAAAATTCCATCCGGTTGGTTTTCGACTCATCAACCGTGGGATGGCTACAGTCCACAAAACCTCATTTTTGAGGAAAAAAAACACACTTGTTGATACACTCCGTTCAATGGATCGTAATCAATCATGCGTCTGTCTCCGCTGTGTTTCCCTTGATCACCAAAGTTGCATGTGGCACTTGATGGCCAAAGTTGCCGTGTTACCAAGTGCAAAGCCGCCTAGCTGCTTCATTTGGGAATTTACCATCAAGATTAGTACTGGGAACATGACGACGACACAGTGGACCAGCACCTACAACGAGCTAGCGGCGGCGCTCGCTAATGTGGACGAGTCCGACTTTGTGGGAATGGACGGTGATCTCTTCGTGGCTCCTCCATTGCCGTCGTCGGATACACAAACAATGGGCTCGACTGCGAGCAGCGACGACAGCGAAGAGACGGCGACTGCGGCCAAGACCAGTGATGAGACCAAGCCAGGGACCAAGCGTCGCAATCGACCACGAGATGAGTTACAGAACCTGCGAGCGACTGTGCGACAGTTGGAAACACGACTTGCGATCCTTCGCGACCAGTCTGGCAAAGTCCCTGAACCAACGCAGAAGACAGATGCTGTGGCTGATAAAATGTGGGAGGGCATTGCGGGTCGACAATTGCGAGAGCTGGACCGAAGCGAGCGCGAGAATGCTCGTCTGCGGACAATGGTTGAGGACCAGTTGCGAACGATCAAAAGTCTCGAGAGGATGGTGATGAAGAAGAGAAGTAAGGTTCGTCTGTATGGCGCATCTTGATGTTGCTTGTTCTCATGGATTATGTTGCGTGTAGGTAACTTCGATTATTCAGCAGCCATCGCCCTCTGATGATGTCCGTGACCCAATTCATGACCCAGAGCTCGACAAACAGATCGAGGAAGAAGTTATCACTATGCTCAACGATATCGATCGCATCGCCAATGATCCACGGTTTCAAGTCAGCCTGGACAATCCTCTTCATATCACCGAGGTGCTTGAAGATGCCGGCGATGGTCTTGTTGTGGAGAGTCTCGATGGACGACTCTTTCCATTTGATTACCAAGACACTGCAGATGCTTTATGGACAATGTGGAAGTCAGTGCCAATTGACCTGGTCCACGAAACGGCTCCTGACGTAAGTGGAGCTTGTGCTTTCTGGTGTTCCAAACTGATGGCTCAGTTTGTTGTGTTACGATAGAACTTGCGGTTCACCGATTCGACCGTGTGGCGTATTGATGCTGGTGAGCTCGAGAATCTTGGTACAAGCATCCAGTTTCACTCGAAACTAATTGGTCGTCGACGAATTGAAGACAACCGCGTCGTCATGGCCAGCATACTCCTGGTGCGTCCAATCAAGTTGGATGGGACACCGCTTTCTGGAGTCCACCTGCGACTTCGTATTTGGAATATCTTTTGTCCTATCAACAAAAGCGAGACGACGTCCTTCACGTCACGGCAATTGTACACGCAGTGTACCTTGGAGAGGCAGGACGGAAGTGATGGTGGTGATTCATTAAGCGGCGTCAGCCTTCTTGCAAGCTTCATCTTGCATAACAGTGGTCCTCGTTTGGAACTGAACAACCAGGTCTTAGAGAATCAGTTGATCAAGCGATTCAAGGAGCTTCAAGCACAGGATAAATGAAGTTTATTACGTGTGTAGTGTGTCGTGATATACAATGACTGTTCCGAGTCCTCTGACATTGGGATCGTTCTACTCGAGTTCGAGTTTTGTTAGTTTTTTGACGAGTTGATTTTCGAGGGCTTGATGAATGAAGTCGGCTTTGGAGGTCTCGTTGCTGAGCACAAATTGCTTCAGTTGATCGATGCACTGCTCCTGCTCATCGAGTGGGCTTGAGCTGTCAAATGCCTCAGTGGAGACAAGATTGTACACTTGTCGACAGGTCACTTGGTTTCCCTGAGAGTCGATTGTCGGACAGACCATGTTCCACACGCGTGTTCGCGTGTAGACGCCTTTCATCGGCATACCGTTGATCGCGACGGGTTGCATTAGCACTACACCTGTCATGACGACGCGATTGGCTTTGATAAACCGACGACTAACCACCTTGGCTTGGAACTGGCCATTGATGAATCGCTTCTCGGTAATACCCTCGATGTTCCGCTCTGCCGTGTCTTCAGTGACATGTAGTTTCTATAGGCACAATGAGGACGCATCATCAGTCTGTTTGCACCTCAACCACAAGCCCACACGTACGGTAAGTCTCGTCATTTTGATCGGCCCATAGCTCTTCTTGGTCCACAAGCTCCACATCGCTTCCGCAGTCTCGTGCAAACCGAATGGTAACAGTCGGCTCTCGATGACCTCAACGACCGGTCGTCCAAGATTGTCGATGCCGAGATCAGTGATGCTCAACGGGACCTCCATGGTCTCGGTTTGGAAGCGAGGGTCGCTGCAGATCCGATCCAGTTCTTGGTACATGTCGAGTGCCATTTGGCGCATTTCGACCTCCAAAGCCACGTCGTCAAGCGGATCCGAGGCAGTCAGTATTCGCATCCGCTTCTCAGGAGCCCACGTCAATAGCTATACAAACACCAATATATGAGTTAGCCTTAAGCACTAACAAAGAGATGGGATCCTCACGTACCTCAGGCTGACTCCGCCGCTTTGTCAAGATCCGTTCCAGTGCACGCACTGTGCGAATGTTGTCCTCCATCATGTCGCGTAGCTTGGCGTTCTCCACGAGCGCATTCTCACGCTCCTTTGACTGACGAGAAGCAATCTGTTGCCACAAACCACTCTCGGACGTCGACAACGCTCCATTCGACGCTTTCTTTCGCTTCAGCTGCTCCAGCTGGGCTTTCAACTCCGTTTCTGTCACTCGCAGCCGCTCCAGCTCTTGCTTGGGCGTATTTTTCCACTTGCGCGTTGGTTTCTGCGTCGTTTTGTCGACCGGCGACATGGTTTCGCGCTTTTCCGAGCCCACAGCGTCTTTCTTTTCCATCGACAGCACTGCCAGAACGTCATCATGTCCGTCGAATAACGACGGGAGCTCGTCGTTTAGACCCGTCACGAGCGGCGCTTCGCCACCGAGCGGACTAAAGTTGCCATCGATGAACGCCAATGTGGCCGCGAGCGTCTCAAAGCCGTCAGCTTCCGCGTCAATCCCCTCGAGTCCATTCCAGTCGGTGCTCATGACGTCCACTACCCGTCTCACCTCGGTTTACGACACAAGGAGTGACCTTCACTCCGTTGCGTCCTCGATAGTGCAATTTGATTGGCTGGCTGCCATCGTTAGTTACGATTTTAACCAATCATAAGAGGATATCGATTAGGCTAGCCTAGGTTGGACGCGTCAGTGCGACTTGCGTGATTCCAGCAGAGATGAACGAATTCCGAGCACTTCGCGACTTGGAGAAGGACGCATCTGACGCGTTAGCCGAGGCGTTGCGGTGCGTGGACGCGTCTGATTTCATCCCCATCGATGGTGAGCTTGCCGTTTCGTCGTCATCTGCGCCATCGAGCGAGTTCCAGGCGCATGAGACTCAGGAATCACTGAGGAGTTCCTATGCCAACAAGCGCGAAGAGTTGCGTGTCTTGCGGAGACTAGCACGGCAGCTAGAGGCTCGGCTTGCAGTGCTTCATGACCGCCGCTCCGGAGCGCCTGTGTCTCACACCAAGCAGTCCAGCAAGGCCACTGTCAAGAGTCATCTGTGAGAATCCACGGCGACTCGGCAGTTCCATGCGTTGGAGAAGAGCGAGGCCGAGAACGCGCGACTGAAAGGGCTCGTGGCAGAGCAGCACGCGCAGATCCAGAGTCTCAAGCGCCTCGTCATGAAGAAGCAAAGCAAGGTCAGTCGATTGTTCTCTGCGCTCGGTTCGTCCTACTCGACTCCTACTCCTCTTGTTGCTCAGCTGCTATCCTCGTATCGCGTCGACTATCCCTTATGGCCATACCAGATGACTAACGACCCATTCACTAGTCCTGTGATGGATATGACAATGGAACAAGATCTCCTTGGTATGCTCCGAGGCATTGATCGGATCGTAGCCGACTCGCGATACCCAGTCGACCCACGTGAGTCACTCAACGTGGCAAATCTCGTGGCAACCGACAGTAGTGAGCATCCGACCATCGAAGTGCTGATCTCCCGGTCGTTCCCATTCGAGCACAAGGCAACCGAACCATCCCAATCTTCTTGATGCAAGCACCAATCCCTTTGGAACGACAATGCATGCGTAACCTCGTTTTACGATGTGTATCATTCAACCACCAAGTAGGTGGTGGTGTCACGTATCGACACTTTTACGAGCTTAGTACGCTGATCCTACTTGGTTCTAACGCGGCGAGTGCTCGTGATGTTCTCGACTTTAAGCAATCAATGCATCATATGCTGAGGAGCGAGGTCGAGCTGAGCATCCAGAATATGGAGAACCAGCTCCTTGCTACCAGTTGGTAAAGTCTGGCGTTGCAGACTGTGATACATCTGCAAAACGTATGTGCTGCTTCTGTCCCTTCGTGCATTCGGTCTTGGGTTTAAGTTGGCTAGCCAACTTTTGCTGCATCGGCACGTGGACGATGCCCAGCTTCACTCGATTTACGTACGTGTTGCTACCTCACACTAGATGAGACCCGCCTTGGAATGAGACACGACTGAGCATTGTAATTGAAGAATCAGAGTGCAACCGGCACATAACAACGAGGGAATGCAATCCATTCCTCCATGCTTTGCCGTCTCAAGGACGAACCGCCGGCTTTACGAACCAGGGGCTGGTCTAGTGCTGTCACAGCAATGTCCCTGTCCATCTCTGGCTGGACCGTGGTATCTCTTGAAGGTGTCCTGAGCACCTTGACGTCAGCCACGCACCAATTTGTCAAAATTCAGGTTTTGTTTCCTGTTTTTCGACCAATTGCACTCTACGATATGACAGTTCAATTCGAGTCAGGCGGTGACCATGGACGCAAGTGAATGGGCGGAACTCGAGTCGTTCCTCGCGACGGATGAGAGCGACTACGCCACATTGACTGCTGCGCTCGCGTGGGTGGATGACTCAACGCTTCCGCCGTTGCCGCAGACACCAGGGAAGCCGTTCTCGATGTCTCCGTCGGCGAGTTCGACCGACACTTCGGTCGTCAGTGAACCCACCAAGGAGACACCCGTGAAGACCCGCAAGCGCCGCCACAATAGACGTGATGAGATCCAATTGTTGCATGCAACAGCGCGGCAATTAGAGGCACGGCTAGCGTTTCTCAAGGAACGCGCGACCAATGGTGAGGTGGCAACTGCCGCAGCAGTGGACGACTCGACGGACAAGACGAACCAATTGTGGAAGCGTGTCGCGGGGAGTCAACTCGCAGCTTTGAGTGAGAGCGAGCGAGAGAACGCGCGTCTTCGAGCAATGGTGAAGGAGCAATTGAGTCTGATAAAGGGACTGGAGCGGCTCATGATGAAGAAGCGAAGCAAGGTACGTCGCTCCAGCTTGCCTCTTCGTCGCTTTCTTTTGTTAATGGTTTTGTCGTGCAGACTTTTTCGTGGTGTCCCGAATATGCCAGGAGTTCACCCGGTGTGGATCCGATCGAAGATGCTGAAGTTGAGAAGGATATGCACAAGAGTATTGAGGATATGTTGTCGAACGTGGACCGGATCCTTGCGGACGAGCGACTCCAAGGAGACCTGGATGAGCCCGTGAGCTTCGTTAATGTCTCATCCGATGACCACGATCATCCGGTTGTCGAGTCGATGCATACGCGAATGTTCCCATTCGCATATCAGGCCGCTGCAAATGCTCTGTGGACAATGTGGACATCGTCGCATCTCCATATTATGCCCAGTCTTCGACGCAAGGTACGTTCAACGCTCTAGTTCATAAGTGATAGCACTGACACGTTACTTATCGCTAGGATATCTGTGTTGACGGCGATACGGCGCGGGGGATATTGGAAGGCGAGTTTATGCTAGAGAACACGATGGCTCGTTTCCGTGTCAAGATGATCGGACGCCGGGTGATCCAAGACGATCGCGTCATTATGCCAGCAGTGGCGCTTATTGACCCCATGATTAAAGTCGACGACACGCCTCTCAGCGGGGTTTATCTGCGTGTCCGGGTCTGTAACATCTTTCGCAATGTACCCGGAGATGAGCCCGTGACGAGTCGTGTGACCCACTCACTGTGCACGCCCATGACGTTTGGGGATCACGAAGGAAAACGACGTGGAATCGGCGCTCTCACGAATTTGGTGCTGCAAACCAGTGGCGTCGGAGCGAAAATGAACAACCAGATCCTAGAGAACCACTTGCTCGAGAGCTTTGCAAAGCTAGGATTGAACGACAAGCCATAGAGTTTGCTGACATAGATCACGTTAAGTGTACATGCCAAATTCAACTTTTTCAGAATCAAAATATTTTTGTAAAATAACTGAGTTGCTTCCGTCATGGCGTAATTTATCTCACTGAGTCAGAAGGTGACCATGGACGCAGGTGAATGGGCGGAACTCGAGTCGTTCCTCGCGACGGATGAGAGCGATTACGCCGCACTGACTGCTGCGCTCGCGTGGGTGGATGACTCAGCGCTTCCTTCGTTGCCTCAGCCACCAGGAAACTCGCTTTCGACGACTCCGCCAGCGAGTTCGACCGACACTTCGGTCGTCAGTGAGGACGGTGAGGAACCCGCTCGCGAGTCACCCGTGAAGTCTCGCAAGCGCCGCCACAATAGACGTGATGAGATCCAATTGCTCAAAGCAACAGCGCGACAATTAGAGGCACGACTGGCGTTTTTGAAGGAGCGCGCGACCAATGGTGCGGTGGCCAGTGCCGCAAAAGTGGACGACTCGACGGACAAGACGAATCAATTGTGGAAGCGTGTCGCGGTGAGCCAACTCACAGCTTTGAGCGAGAGCGAACGAGAGAACACGCGTCTTCGAGCGATGGTGGAGGACCAATTACGTTTAATAAAGGGACTGGAGCGTCTCGTGATGAAGAAGCGGAGCAAGGTACGTCACTCTGGTTGGGCTGGTAGGTTGTTCGATGTTGTTTTCGTTTGCTAATCGGTTTCGTCGTGTAGACTTTCTCGTGGTGTCCCGAGAATTCAAATCACTCGTCCGGTATGGACCCGGTCGAAGATCCTGAAGTTGAAAGAGATATGTACGCGAGCATTGAGGATATGCTGTCCGATGTGGACCGGATTCTTGCAGACGAACGACTTCAGTGTGATCCGGAGGAACCAAAGGACTTCATCGAACTGACTTCAGATGACCACGATCATCCGGTGATCGAGTCGATGCATACGAGAATGTTCCCGTTCGCATATCAGGCTGCTGCAAACGCACTGTGGACGATGTGGACATCTGCACGTATTCATATCATGCATAGTCTTCGACGCAAGGTACGCCCAACGTTCTCCTTCTTAATGGGGAGGGTACTGACACTATACCTGGCTTTACTAGGATATTCGTGTTGACGGTGATACTGTGCGGGGAGTACTAGAGGGTGAGTTTATGCTACACAACGTGGCGGCTCGCTTCCGTGCCAAGATTATCGGACGCCGTGTGGTCCAACACGGTCGCATTATTATGCCGGCAGTCGTGCTCATCGAACCCATGATCCAAGTGGGTGGAAAGCCGCTCAGTGGGGTTTATCTACGTTTACGGATCTGCAACATTTTCCGCAATGTACCCGGTGATGGACCCGTGACAAGTCGCGTGTTCTATTCAACGTCTACGCCAATGACGTTTGGGGATCACGAAGAGCAAGAACGTCTTGGTATCGGCGCACTCACGAATTTGGTACTTCAAACCAGTGATGTCCGGGTGAAGATGAGTAACCAGATTCTGGAGAATCACCTCCTTGAGAGCTTTGAGAAGCTAGGTTTGAACGACAAGCCATAGGGTTTGTTGATATGAATCGTCGTAAAAGCTCAGTAATCCCGTCAAGTTGAATTCGATGCGTACAAATGTGGAACAGATTACAAGACAGTCGATGCGACAACGAGTTTACCGAGAATGCTTTCATCAACTCCCAGCGTCAAGAAAAATAATTCTTTAGAATACCCGTCACAGCAGGAATTTGCCGTAATGTCATATTTACATGAGCCTCAACTCTTCCGTGCCTGGGCCTTTGCAACTGCTCGCGTGCGAGTGGCCTCCTGGATATGACAGGGATGTTCATTGCGCTTTTTCCTGGTATCTGAGATGGCAGATCGGATTGTTCGTCACCCACCAAGTGAGCGTCGGCCAACTAGGAAATGCTAAAGTAAGCGTAGACAGAAGCACCACACTTCACTGTGCGAGGGATCAACTAACACCAAGAAGCTGGTTTTCCATGTTCTGGGTGCATATCTCAACCTCACCACTCAGCATATGATGCAGTGATTGCTTAAAGTCGAGGATATCATGAGCACTCGCTGTGTTAGGACCTAGTGGCAGCAGTGTACTGAGTGCGTAGAAGTGTCGATAAGTGACACCACCATCAACTTGGTCGTTGAATGGTACGGAACGGGAAATATTCCAGGTCCTTAAGCGCACGGCGACCCCATTCCGGGGCGACCCGTCCTCGTCCAACAACTGGAAGAGTACTGATGTCGCCAAGGTGGTTCGGTCCCCTTCAGTAGCACGACAGCCGATGAACTTGGCTCGAAATGGGATCCTTTCACCGAAGGCATCAATGCGAGCGTGCGCAATACATCGCATGCGCTGGTTTGTGATGTGGATGCACTAGAACGTACATATCGTGAACGAGATCAGCTTGCTATCATGCTCCGTTACGATAGGATTGGTACTCACATCACGAAGATTGGGGTGGCTGGCTGCATCGACCAGATATCCCATAGCGCACCTGCTACTGCCTTGTGCTCGAATGGGAACGGCCGGGAGATCAGCACTTCGATGGTCGGATGCTCACTACTGTCGGTTGCCACGAGATTTGCCACGTTGAGTGACTCACGTGGGTCGACTGGGTATCGCGAGTCGGCTACGATCCGATCAATGCCTCGGAGCATACCAAGGAGATCTTGTTCCATTGTCATATCCATCACAGGACTAGTGAATGGGTCGTTGTCATCTGGTATGGCCATAAGGGATAGTCGACGCGATACGAGGATAGCAGCTGAGCAACAAGAGGAGTAGGAGTCGAGTAGGACGAACCGAGCGCAGAGAACAATCGACTGACCTTGCTTTGCTTCTTCATGACGAGGCGCTTGAGACTCTGGATCTGCGCGTGCTGCTCTGCCACGAGCCTTTCAGTCGCGCGTTCTCGGCCTCGCTCTTCTCCAACGCATGGAACTGCCGAGTCGCCGTGGATTCTCACAGATGACTCTTGACAGTGGCCTTGCTGGACTGCTTGGTGTGAGACACAGGCGCTCCGGAGCGGCGGTCATGAAGCACTGCAAGCCGAGCCTCTAGCTGCCGTGCTAGTCTCCGCAAGACACGCAACTCTTCGCGCTTGTTGGCATAGGAACTCCTCAGTGATTCCTGAGTCTCATGCGCCTGGAACTCGCTCGATGGCGCAGATGACGACGAAACGGCAAGCTCACCATCGATGGGGATGAAATCAGACGCGTCCACGCACCGCAACGCCTCGGCTAACGCGTCAGATGCGTCCTTCTCCAAGTCGCGAATTGCGTCCATCCCAAGGAAGGTCTCATCAGTGATCAGTGGATGCAATGAAACTAGACCAACCTAATCAACTAATCAGTATGGATTGGTCAAAATGCATGAGAAGAAACCTAAATTTTGGCTTTTGTTGTGGCTATGAAGCCAGTTGCTGGCAATTTCACCGCGATGACGTCAACTCGTATCGTCCTATCACGCACACTTGCACTCACCTGGTGGTCCGAGTAGAGGACCCCAGCACTCCCCTCGTGCCAAGTCCGGAAAGAATTATCCACCAGCCAAGAACGAAACGCAACCGCAGCGAGCAAAGCTGGTACTTGCAGACCAGCGACCTGCAACGCAACCACAACGCCACATCAACTCTGCTGCTGCTTCGGAGTTTGCATGGTAGTAACACAGAACAACAGTGTCAACTCCAGAAGCAGAGCCGGCGACAGTGGTATTGTCGACTGGCAACCTTTCATAACGTTGACTATGGCCACATCAGGGAGAGACGACCCATTGCAGTGTGATGCCGTGGTGGAAGTTTAGTAGAGTGGTATATGGATGCTCGTCATCACACCAAGCGCGAAATATGTGACTCCCTCATTTGACTTTGGTTTACACCACCGACCTGCAGGCGTAAACAAACCATAGCCCTATGCTCAAAATCCAATCACACGCGAGTACGACGTCTTCTTTGCACCTATATTGTATTCCTGCTTTGGACACTCGCCGTCGCAGCACGTGCCTCACCTTCATTTGAGCAACGGCGAGAATGTACCGAAGTGAGTGGCCGGAGTTTGATACGTTCCTCGCGATCGACGGGTGCGAGAGCACCACCTTGTCTGCTGCGTTGGCGCTGGTAGACGATGAAGACTTTGATTGTTTCGCACAAACACCAGGGGAGCCAATCTCGCCGTCTTCATCAGCGGATTCGACGAATTCGGCATGTTCCGCGAGTGAGGACAACGAAGAGACCGAAGACACCACTCGCAAGTCTATTGCACAGCCTCGTAAGCGCCGTCCGACACGGCGAAACCAGATCCAGCTGCTGCATGCGACAGCTCGGCAATTGGAAGCACGACTGGCGATTCTTCATGAACGTGCAGCAAATGGTCAATTGGCAAGCGTGACCAAGGCACGTAGATCATCAAGGAAGATGAATCAAATGTGGAAGCACATTGCCACGAACCAGATCAAGGCATTGAGTGAAAGCGAGCGAAAGAACGCACGTCTTCGTGCGGCTGTGGAGGACCAGTTGCGTCTGATCAAGGGACTGGAGCGCTTTATATCGAAAAGACAGAGCAAGGTACGACCGAGTCATTACGGCTTGTCATTTTTTCCTGCGCTCATATCCCTGCTTTGTAGACTTTATCGTGGTGCCCCTACTACTTCAGGCACTCGATCAGCGTTAACCCGTTCGACGATCCCCAGGTGGAGAGCGAGATGCAAGGATGCATTGAAGAGATGCTGCTGGACGTGGATCGGATTCTTGCAGATGAGCGACTCCAAGGACACTCGGATGAGCCCGTGAGCATGACGGAAGTGACGTCCGACGAGCAAGATCATCAGGTTGTCGAGTCAATACAAGCGCGGATGTTTCCGTTCGCACATCAGGCTGTCGCGAATGCGCAGATGACAATGTGGACGTCAGAGCATGTCCATATGATGCATAATGTTCGACGCAAGGTACGACCAACGCTCTGATAGTCTTGTGGCGGTCCTAACACCTTGTCTGGCCTTCCTAGGATATCCATGTTGACGGCGATATTGTGCGGGGAGTACTGGAGGGCGAGTTTCAGCTACGTAACATGACGGCTGTTTTCCGCGCCAAGATGATCGGACGCCGCGCGATCCAGGACGGTCGCATCATTATGCCGGCCGTAGTGCTCATCGAGCCTGCGATGAAACAGTACAAGATACCGCTCGGTAGGGTTTACCTACGCTCACGGATCTGGAACATCTTCTCCAGCACACCTGGGGACGAACTGACAACTAGTCGCGTATATTATTCGTCGTGTTCACCGGTGACATTTGGTGGTGATGAAGGAAAAAACTGTAGCGAGATTGCTACGCTTGGGAGTCTCGTGCTCCAGGTAAGCCGAGTGCGAATGATTATCAGCAACCAGATACTGGAGAACCTCCTGCTCGAGAACTTTGCCCAGGCAGTGGAACTGACAAAGCGTCGATAAATGATATGTAATTGAACGTTTGAATCGGAAGTTTGAATTGGAAGAGTACAGCAGCCACCTACCGGTATGTCACACAGCCTGTGTCACACAGGTGACTTGAGGCTCGGTGAACAAAGCTCTGAGCACAGCCAGCGAGAAAACTCGGGTGTTGTTTCATTCTGGAGCCTCTCAGCTGCTTTATCAATGGAGACAACCATAGCCCTATATCGAATTGATCCAATCGGAGTAGTTCAGCTCACTCGAGGGTCATTCCTCATCATTCCTCATCAAGATGAAGTGAGACTCATCAGCGATGGATGCAAGTGAATGGGCAGAGCTCGAGGAGTTCCTCGAGACGGACGAGAAAGACTACGCCGCGCTGGTTGCTGCGCTGGCGTCGGTAGATGAATCAGCTCTCCCGCCATTGCCTCAGCCGTCAGAAGAGCAGCTCTCGACGCCGCCAACACCAAGTTCGACAGACGCAGCGACCACCAGCGAGGACGGGGGAGAGACTGCGCACGAGTCACCGGTGAAGACGCGCAAGCGACGCCATACACGACGTGATCAGATTCAGTTATTGCATACGACAGCGCGACAATTGGAGGCGCGCCTGGCGCTTCTTAAGGACCGCGCGACCAATGGCGAAGTGGCAAGTGCAAAGAAGGTGACCGACTCCACTGACAAGACGAATCAATTGTGGAAGCAGATTGCCACGAACCAGGTCAAGGCTTTAAGTGAGAGTGAGCGAGAGAATGCTCGGCTACGATCGATGGTGGAGGATCAGCTGCGTGTGATCAAGAGTCTGGAGCGTCTCGTGACGAAGAAGCGGAGCAAGGTACAACACTCCGGTCATTCTATTCATCGTTTCGTTGCTAACTGTTTTGTCGCGTAGACTTTCTCGTGGTATCCCGAGTTTTCCAAGAGCTCGTCCGGTGTAGACCCGATCGAGGACCCTGAGTTCGAGAAAGACATGTCCACGAGCATTGATGATATGCTGTCGGATGTGGATCGGATCCTTGCGGACGAGCGACTGCAAGGTGACTGGGACGAGCCAGTGAGCTATGTTGACGTCTCATCAGATGACCAAGATCACCCGCTTATCGAGTCGCTGCATACGAAACTATTCCCGGCTACGTATCAGGCCGCTGCGAATATGTTGTGGAAGATGTGGACGTCAACGCACGTTCATGCGATCAATAATCTCCGACGCAAGGTACGGCCAACGCTCTGGTTCTAGAGTGGTGAATATGACGATGTACTTGGTGTTGGTTGTGCTAGGATGTCCAAGTCGATGGAGATTCCATGCGGGGAATACTGGAGGGCGAGTTCAAGGCGCGCAACCTAACGACTCATTTCCGCACCAAGATGGTCGGACGTCGTGTGATCCAAGACGACCGTATCATCATGCCCGCCGTGGTGCTCATCGAACCTATGATCAAAGTCGATGACAAGCCACTCAGTGGGATATATCTGCGTCTTCGGATCTGCAACATTTTCCGCAATGTTGCAGGCACTGACGAGCCTGTGACGACTCGCGTGTTCTACGCATTGTGCACACCAATGGTATTTGGTGAAGACGAAGAGCACGAGGGCCGCTTTGGCGCACTCACGAAGTTGTTCCGACTGAACATGAACAATCAGATTCTGGAGAACCAACTGCTCAAAGGCTTTGCAAAAATGAACTTGAGCTACCAACAGTAGAGAATTCAACGGCAACTTGATAAGCATCGCGCCAGCTCAATACTCTTGACAAACTGAATTTAAAGTCTACCTCACTCACACATCTACTACAACGTGTCAGGGTCTATCTTGTACTCAAGGTACTGGTTGTCCTTGAGCGCCCAAATAATGAATCAAACAGGGTAATATCCATTGGCGCTCCTTGGCTATCAACCACCAACGGCGAATGTACTCTTCGAGCTGAGCATATGCGTTCGTCTGTCTCCAGCTATATCTCAAACGTTGTTCGAAGACCACACAACAAATGCCGTATTGGCTCATCGCTGACTTGGGTCACACTTCTACCAGCAGCACCACAAGGACGAGCGTACTGACCGTCTGTTCTGGATACAGGCGACGATACGGACATGGGAAGTAACGCCTGCTTGCAGAGCACACGGTGCTGAACACCATCACACTGTCAACTCCAGAAGCACTCGGACCGGAAAGGCGGACAGTGGTATACTGCACCTGCAAACTCCACCAAAGCTTGAACATGGTCACATCGAGGAGTGATGGACCCATTTCAGAGTGGTGGCTCGCCACCAGACAGCCCTGGTCCACGAACCTTCCTCGCGGAAAGTCATGTGGATAAAGCTTCGAACTCTGTGTGTAAGACACCGATTGCTTCGTTCTCGAGCCAGTTGGCGCACTTTTGAATAGTAGTCCAGCCAGAAAGATGGAGATGATCGTCTCATCTCGTTGCCTCATCTAAAGCAACCATAGCCCTATCATGATGATCCAATCGGAGCATCTCGCCTCGTACAGTACTACTCTTTGAAACACTATCCTGGCACTACAACCGCGAACGAACGAGCTGTCTATTTCGCATCTGGACACTAAGTCTCAACAATGAACGCAACTGAATGGACGGTGCTCGAGCCGTTCTTCGCGGTCGATGGAGGTGAGCCAGCCACGTTGGCTGCTGCGCTGGCGTGGGTGGACGACGCAGACTTTGAAGCATTCACACAGACGCCAGAGCAGGCGCTCTCGACGTCTTCAACCGCGAGCTCAACGAGTGAAGACGGCGACGATACCCCTCGGGAATTACCCGTCAAGAGTCGTAAACGCCGTCAAACTCGACGAAATGAAATCCAGTTGCTCCATGGAATGGCGCGGCAACTAGAGGCGCGCCTGGCATTTCTGAGGGAGCGTGCTGCGAAGGGTCAATTGGCTGGCGCAGCAAAGGTGAATACATCGACAAGGAAGACGAACCGAATGTGGAAGCACATTGCCGCGAACCAGGTCAAGGCGCTGAATGAAAGCGAGCGAAAGAACGCAAGTCTACGTGCAGCTGTGGAAGATCAGTTGCGTTTGATCAAGGACCTGGAGCGCTTCGTCATGAAGAAGCGGAGAAAGGTACGCCAGTCAATACCGATTTACTTCTTTCGTGGACTCTTACATTGTCTTGTAGACATTGTCATGGAGTCCCGAGTATTACAAACTCTCGTCAGGTGTGGACCCGTTCTACGATCCAGCGGTCGAGAAGGAAATGTACGAGAGTGTCGAAGAAATGCTGTCGGACGTGGATCGGATCCTTGCGGACAAGCGAATGCAAGGAGACTCGAATGAGCCTGTGAATGTGACGGAAGTGACGTCTGATGACCAAGATCGCCCGGTGGTTGAGTCGCTACACACCCGAATGTTCCCGTTTGCACACCAAGCTGTCGCGAATGCGCTGTGGACAATGTGGACAGCAGAGCATGTACATGTGATCAATAATCTTCGTCGCAAGGTATGTTGCTACCCTCTCTGGCTCTCATCTTGAGATTGTGACGACTCACTTGGTTTGGGTTGTGCTAGGACATCCATGTTGATGGCGATTGTGTACGAGGAGACCTCGATGGTGAGTTCCAGTTACGCAACGCGACGGCTCGTTTCCGTGCCAAGATGATCGGACGCCGTGTGATCCAGGACGACCGCATCGTCATGCCAGCAGTGGCGCTGATCGAACCTGTGATTCAAGTGGACGACAACCCGCTCAGCGGGGTTTACTTTCGTTTGCGAATCTGGAACATCTTCTGCAAAACACCCGAAGATGAACCGGCAACAAGTCGCGTGTTTTATTCTCTGTGTACACCGCTGACATTTAGCGAGGATCAAGCGAAAGAGCGTTGTGGCATCGGTGCACTCACCAATGTCGTGCTCCAGGCAAGTCGAGCACGCTTGAATATGAACAACCAGATCCTGGAGAACCAGCTGCTCGATAACTTTGCCAAGTTGGATCTGAGCGACAAATCATAGTTGAAGTATCAATAAATGGAGTGCAGTGTGAGTCATATTACGATGTCTAGACTCTTGTTGATCCCGGAGGATAGTGCACTCCACTTTGATCGGAAGCTGTCGAAAACTGGAATTTTAGGAAAACAACAGTAGTGGGTTTATGCAGCGACATGACTTGCATAATACTTGTGATTTGCCAGGGATAGGTGAGTGCGTGTGACTTTGACTAACATACTGATGATACATGTGCGGTAATTCATCACTTTGCTTGGCCAACCAGCAGTAAGTTATCTCGTGCGTCAGATTCAAAGATGGACTCTAGTGAATGGGCGGACCTGTAGATCTCCTCGCATCGGATGAGGGCGAGCACACCGCGCTGAGTGCTGCGTTGGCCTGGCTGGACAATGCGGATCTTCCGCCACTGCCTCAGGCGACAGACGAGTCGTCGCCGTCGTCTCCACCATCGAGCTCAACAGAGAGCTCATCCGTCACGAGTGAACAGACCGTGAACCTCGCAAGCGTCGCCCCAATCGACTGGATGAGGACATCGTATGATCGAGAAAGACCGCATCATCATGGCAGGAGTGTTGGTTGCTGAACCCATGATTATGGTGGACGGCAAGCTGTTGAGAGGAGTATTACAAGAATTTGAGGAAAACTCAATAGCGGTGGGTCGCGACATGATTTGTAGAATGCTTAAAGTATTGGTTAGCTAGGGATTGGCAGGTGCGTGTGACTTCGACTGCGTGCGATAAGCAATCACTTTTGCTTTTGCCAAACCAGCGGTAAGTTACTTCGTGCGTCAGATTCGAAGATGGACTCAAGTGAATGGGCAGACCTGGAGTATCTCCTCGCATCGGATGAGGGGGAGCACACCGCGCTGAATGCTGCATTGGCCTGGCTGGACGATGCAGATCTTCCGCCACTGCCTCAGGCGACAGACGGGTCAATGTCCCAGCCAGAGAGCTCGACAGAGAGCTCATCCGTCACGAGTGAGGAGCCCTTGAAGCCTCGCAAGCGTCGTCTCAATCGACGTGATGAGGTCAAGCTACTGCGTGTGACTGTGCAGCAATTGGAAGCGCGACTGTCGATTCTTAAGGAACGTTCGGGAAAGGTCCGACCGCCAAGTGTGGCGCAAGAAGGGGAGTCCACGGGGGAGGCGTGGAAACGCGTTGCCATAAGCCAGGTCGATGCTTTACAAGAAAGCGAGCGGGAGAATACACGTCTTCGAACGATGCTGGAAGACCAAGTGCGGCTGATCAAGGGACTGGAGCGTCTTGTGATGAAGAAGCGAAGCAAGGTAAGCTTCAGTGGTGACGCGTTCATCTCTCTTTTTGTGTGTGCTTACAGACGTGTGCTGCAGACTTTTTCGTGGTGTCCTGAGTATTCCAGCCAGTCGACTGGAGCGGATCCTATCGAAGACGCCCAAGTTGAAAAGGAGATGAACGAGAGCATTGACGAAATGCTGTTGGATGTGGATCGAATCCTTGCAGACGAGCGACTCCAAGGAGACGACGCGAACGAGCCAGTGAACGTGACCGAAGTGATCTCCGACGACCAAGACCAGCTGGTCATCGAGGAAATGAGCACTCGAATGTTCCCGTTCAAGTATCAGGGTGCCGCGAGCGCGCTGTGGAATATGTGGACGGCAACGCGTGTCCACATGATCAATAACCTTCGACGTCGGGTACGTTATCTTTTTTTTCCATTTGCATGCGTGGCGATGCTGACGATTTGATTGTTGGCGTTTAGGATGTTCTTGTGAACGGTGACTCTGTGCGAGCCGTGCTTGAAGGGGAGTTTCAAGTGAACCATGTGTCGGCTCGTTTCCGCGCCAAGACAATCGGACGTCGTGTGATCGAGAACGACCGCATCATCATGCCAGGAGTGTTGCTTGTCGAGCCTATGATTATGGTGGACGGCAAGCCACTTAAAGGAGTATTCCTTCGTATTCGGATCTGGAATATCTTTCGCAACACACCAGGAGACAGCCCCGTTGCGAGTCGTGTGTTCTACTCACAGTGCATGCCGATGACGTTCGGCAGCAACGAAGACAAGGCCCATCAAGGGATTGCGGCCCTCACAAATATCATGCTCCAGACAAGTGGCGTTCGTGTGAACATGAACAACCAGATCATCGAGAATCAGCTGCTTGAGAACTTTGCCAAAATGGGCTTGAGCGACACAACGTGATTCCGCTCAGCCAGTGGCTGAGCGGAATCACGTGGCTGAGTCAGCCACAACTGAACATTCGCCAAGTCATTACCCATGCCTACCTGTTGCATCGAGTGATATTCATCTCCATAGCTTCGCAAATAACACGTAGGCAACCATGAACGTCCAGCTTGTCAATCTTGTCAAGCAGCTGATTCTCTCCCATTTACAGTTTGGCATTCGCGGCAGAACGACCCGCTC
Organism: Pythium oligandrum; assembly: GCA_020085045.1. Taxonomy (NCBI): domain Eukaryota; phylum Oomycota; class Peronosporomycetes; order Pythiales; family Pythiaceae; genus Pythium; species Pythium oligandrum. The sequence continues at coordinate 252,039 of JAHRIK010000031.1, read as the reverse complement.
GTCACAAATTCGCAGTGTCCTTGGCCACTTGACTGAGTTGGGCTCAGCTTGAGCCAATCACATCGTACGATTCTGTGTTGATGCTTGTCATTTCCGACCATGGACGCAAGTGAATGGGCGGAACTTGCGCAGCTTCTCGAAGACGAACCCACCGAGCTGTCCGCTGCACTCGCATGTGTCGTCGAAGCAGACGTGGCCTCGCTGCCTCGGATTCCAGGCAAGCCACAGTCGACGACCAAGCGAACAAGCCCCAGGAACCGCTCTGCCACCAGTGAGGACAATGAAGAGACCAATCGCGATTCGCTCACACCGACTCCAAAGCGTCGTCTCACCCGACGCGAAGAGATCGAGCTGCTACGAACGACAGCGAGGGAGCTGGAGGTGCGACTGGCGGTTCTCAAGGATCGCTCGGCTAATGGGCGACTGACCAGCGCCGTACAGGCGACCAAACCGACGGACAAAACCAACCGCCTATGGAAGCGCGTGGCTGCGGGCCAGCTTGAAGCGCTGACGGAGAGTGAGCGGGAGAATAAACACCTCTGAGAGATGGTAGAAGCTCAGCTGCGTTTGATCAAGGGACTGGAGCAAGGTATGATTCATATTGTTCGCTTTGCTTCGTGTGCTGAGTGTGTGTGATGTAGACATTCTCGTGGTGTCCCGAGTATGTCAGTAGGCCTCTCGGTGTCGATCCAGTTGATGACCCAGAAGTGGAAAAAGAGATGTTTGCGAGTATTGAGGACATGCTGACGGACGTGGATCGGATCCTCGCCGACGAGCGTCTGCAACTCGACTCGGAGGAGGCGGTGGACCTCACGGATTTGATCTCTGATCTCCGACGACCAGGATCGTCCGATCATCGAGGCGATACATACGAGGATGTTCCCGTTCTCCTACGAAGCAGCTGCAAACGCACTGTGGACGACATGGACGTCAGCTCGTTTCGATATGACTGACAACCTCGAACGTCGGGTATGTATCCTCTGTTTTCTCCTATTGGCTCGCTACTTTGCCTTTGCTTGATTGCCAGGATGCTCGCATCAGCGCCGATTGTGTACAAGCCGTGCTCGAAGGCGACTTCCAACTCAACTCGGAGACGTCTCATTTCCGCGCCAAGATGATCGCACGTCGCGTGATTCAAAGCAATCGTATCCTCATGCCGGTGGTGATCCTTATGGAACCCATGACTATACTCGCCGGCAAGCCACTTACTGGGGTGTATCTGCGAGCGCGTGTCTGGAACATCCTCTACAATACACCTGGAGACGACCCTGTAGCGAGCCGCGTGCTGTACTCGCAGTGTACGCCGCTGGTGATTGATGACAAAGACCACACAGATCGAGGAGTTGGCGCGCTCATGGATCTTGTGCTTCAGACAAGCAGCCTTCGTGTCAACAAGGACAACCAAATCCTTGTGAACGAGATGATCGAGTAATTGGTCAAGCTAGACTTGAACGATAGATCACAATAGAACGTACAATACACCAAAATCATACATGAGATTGTCAGACAATCGCAAGTTGGGTGTGCTGCTCACACGATGGAGGCTACCAGGTGACATCATACCTGACTACTATGAGACCTACATGGTTCTCTTCATAGTTGTCAACCCAAACTCAGTTTTGCAATGTTCTCGAGCTCAGGATTTGGTTGTTCATGTTAAAAAAAAGCGCCGCTCGACTGAAGTACGAGGTTCGTGAGCGCCCCAAGTCTACGTTCTTTCGATTCGTCATCACCAAACGCCGTAGTTGTACAGAGGGAATAAAATACACGAGCCCAACAGACTCGTCTTCACCTGAATTGAGAAAGATGTTCCGGATTCACATGCGTAGATAAACATCGCTGAGATACTGGCCGTCGACTTTGATCATGGGTTCGATCAGCACCACGGCGGGCATGACGATGCGGTCGAACTGGATTACGCGACGTCTGATCATCTTGGCGCGGAAATGAGCTCTTGTGTTGCGTAACTCGAACTCGCCCTCGAAAATTCCCCGCACACTGCTGCCGTCGACGTGCATATCCTACCGTAAAACCAACCATGTGGGATGACAGAGTTACTACCACATTAGAACTAGAGTCAACACATACCTTGCGACGAAGCTTGCGCAGAATATGGAGACGCGCGGACGTCACATTGTCCATGATGCATCTGCGGACGCTTGATACACGAACGGGAACATCTTCGTGTGGATTGACTCGATCGTTGGGTGATCTTGGCCATCTGAAGACTTATCAGTGAGGCTCACAGGCTCCCCCGAGTCGGGTTGCAGACGCTCGCCCGAGAGAATCCGATCCACGTTCAACAGCATCTCCTCAAAGCTCTCAAACATCTCTTTCTCCACCTCTGGATCTTCAATTGGGTCCATAGGAGATGAACACTTGGCATTCGTCGGACACCAAGAGAACGTCTACACCACGAACAGCCAGCACACGAAGCAGAACCAGTAATTTGGATCGTACATACCTTGCGTTGGCTCTTGGTTACGAGGCGCTCCAATCTCCTGATCAATCGCAATTGGTGCTCCCAGCCAAGGCCTCGAGCTGACCCGCAGCAACGCGCTCCCACAACCTTTGATTCCCCTACTTGCCTCGCGCCCGTCAATCGTCCATTAGCCGAGCGATCCTTGGGAACTGCGCGTCGGACCTCCAGTTTCCGCGATGTTGCGTGCAGCAAGTGGAACTCTTCGCGTCGAGTGAGACGCCGCTTGGGAGTTTGTGAGACGAGATCGCGACTAGTTTCCTCGCTGGCCTCACTGGTAGCGGAGCTGTCCGTGGAACTCGCTGGCTTGATCGCTGACTGTGGTTTCTCTGGTATCAGAGGGAACGAAGCAAAGTCTCTTTCGTCGACACACACGAGCGCAGCAGACAACTCGGCGTGTTCGTTTCCACTATCGTTCGCGAGAAGCTGCGCGAGTTTCGCCCACTCACTTGCGTCCATGGTCGAAAGGAAAGTGAGACTTTGACCACCAAATCGACCAACCCCGCCGTGGCGATTCCACGACGCAGTTGCCTCCTGGTATCGTGGACTCTGCCGAACCGAACCCTCGAGTTTACTGCGTGCGTCGCAATGTCACGAGATGGGTCCTTCTGAATGCTATCCGCCTCAAGCGAAGGTTCGTCGAACATGACTTGCGGTGGATTAGTCATCCGAGAAGTGCAGGCGTTCACTCTGCAATGCAGTCATGCTCAAGGATTCTGAAAGTGTGACTAACGCAGCCGAGTATTCAGTACTGGATCTTCCCATGTCCACAGGAATTATCCGGTCCACTGAATGGAAGCGATCACCGAGATTGACGTGTAAATGAGGAAAACTAGATTTTCGAGGACCAGGTACTCGAGAAACTGGTCAAAACGGATACAAATGAGCTACAAAGTGACAGAGAAATCAGTAAAATATATGACATCATCGGCTTTTCGACAATATAATATATGTTGTGCGGACTGCAGTCAGTCGCTGAGCCCTAGCTTGTCAAAGCTTGCAACTAGCCGGTCTTCCATGGCTTCGTTGTTCATGCTCAGTCGCATACTAGTCGTACAGATCAGTGAGTTGGTCAGGCGACCGACAGTGTGACTGTCATCGCAGTCAAACAGCTTGGGGGTCGTGAGCGAGTAGCTTTTCCGACACGCGACTGGAATGTCACTCGGTATATTCTCGTCTTTCGGCGCAGCATGGAAGACATTCCACGCTCGTTCGCGAAGGAAGACGCCACTGTGCTTCTCCCCGTTCATGTGCATGGGATCGATCAGCAGCATCGCCGGAATGACGATCCGGTCGGCGTGAACCAACCGACGCGCGATGAGTTTGGCTCGGAAGGGCACTTGGCGACCTTTAAAGTTGAACTCACCCTCAATCACTCTTCGCACACGAACGTCTGTGGCTTCCACGTCCTACAAAGAAGAGAAGCACATCCGTTAGAGACGCTAGTTGCCCCTTTCACGCACATATCCCACGTACGAGTCGTTGGAAGTTGTGCAGCGTCGGCTTGTTCGTATTTGTCCAGATTGCCCAGAGCGTGTCGGCCGCAGCTTCGTATGGGAATGGGAAGAGCCGCGCGTCCAGGGTCTCTACGATCGGCAGGTCATTCTCATTGGCTGTGAATCCAGCGAGATGAAGCGGTTCCTCCCAGTCGGTCGTGTACCGAGGGTCTGTGAAAATCCGATCCACGTCCCCCAGCATGTCCTCCACGCCTCGTTCCATCTCCTTTTCGAGCTCGGGGTCCTCCATCGGGTCCACAAACTCGCCTGCCACCGACCGAGGACCACCACCAGCGTACCACAACATGACCTGCGCTCTAAACTCGCTTGATAAGTACGCAGTGCGCTACAAACAATGGCCAACCGACTCACCTTGGTGCGTTTCTTCATGAGCATCCGCTCGAGACCGCGAATCAGACGCAGCTGGTCTTCCACAAGGCCACGAAGCCGCGCGTTTTCACGCTCGCTACTCTCGAGCTTCTTGTACTGTCGATCAGCGATGCGAGCCCACATTTTATCCAGTGCCGTGACCGGCGTCGTCGTGGACACTCTTCTCTGTCGCGTACTCTCGGTCGACGCCGATCCATCTTGGAGAATGGCCAGGCGTCCTTCGAGCTGCTTCACTGCGCCACGAAGATACTGCAGCTCCTCCTTTGCATTATACCGTCGCTTGCGCGTCCCAGTCGTCAGCGTCGACGCTTCTCCATCCCCGGAACGCTTCGAGGACGAGGCATGGCCCGTGTCCTGATCGGTGGAGCTCGACGGCGACGGCGACGGCGACGGTGGCGAAAGCGACGAGTCAATGTCGGCGTCAAAGCCGGCAAAGTCCGACTCGTCCACCCACGCGAGCGCCGCCGCGAGGCCGTTGGCGTCCAGCTCCATTGACGTCGATATGTGGCATGTGGTGAGCTTCTCGCACTGGTTTCTTATCCTAAACTTTAGGAAACATGCCTTTGGGCTAGACTAGCCTAGAGACTAGTACAAGGCTAATTCCCGGCCTTGGTTGTCCTTGTTTCCAACACAGCATCGAGTTTTTTGTCTTTGAGACGATCAACTTACTCGTAGTTTATCAATCCGTGCGAGAAGACGGTTCTCGAGGCACTGGTTGTTCCGATTCAGTCGTAACGTGGTCATGTGAACGAGCGAGTTGGTGAGTTGGCCGACCGCATTGACGTCTCCAGGCGTCAGCAGCTCGGGGGTCGTGAGTATATAGTTTTGTCGACAGGCCACAGGGACGTCGCTTGGTATGTTCGAGGCCGTGGGTGGTGTGTGGAAGATGGCCCACCCGCGCTCGCGGAAGTAAACGCCACTGTGGGTTTCTCCGTTCTTCTCGATCGGGTCGATGAGCATGATCGACAGAATGATGATCCGATCGGCTTGGACAATGCGTCGAGCGATGAGTTTGGCTCGAAACGGCACGGTGCAGACGTGGAGATTGAATTCACCGTCTAGCACACGACAGATACGGTCTTCGGTCGCGTGAACCACCTAGGGAAGCCATCAAATGGGGTCAGCTCGTTTCAACAACATCCGCAATCGAGTCAGCATACCAGAGAATGGGTGGTGTGCAAGGAGGACTTTTCCGAACTAGACCACACCCCCCAGAGCGCGTCGGCCGCGGCTTGATACGAGCATGGGAACCACCTCGCGTCCAATGTCTCGAGCGTCGGAAGATTGCTCATGTCGACGGTGAAACCTGTTTCGAGGAACGGCTCGTCCACGTTGAGGTTGTAGCGTGGATCCACGAGGATGGTGTCGATCGCTCTCAGCATGTCGTCAATGCTCTCATCCATGTTCATCTCAATCACTGGGTCGTCCAGAGGGTCCAGGAACGTTCGAGAAGGAAGCCCAGAGGACCACGACATGTTCTGTACAAGTAAATTCACGTGAATAGGGAGAAAAACCATTGATCAACACGGTCAAGACGACGTACTTTGCTGCGTTTTCTGGATAACAAGCGTTCGAGGCCTTGAATCATTCGCAGTTGCTCTTCGACGAGAGCTCGCAGGTGTACATTCTGTCGCTCGCTCTCCTCCCGCTCCTGGAACTGCCGCTCTGCGATGCGAGCCCACATTTTATCGAGTGCACTGGACGACGATGACAGTGTCTGTGGTGTGCATCGTGTGGTTCCTGCCCGCGAAGAAGAGCCGTTCTGGAGAATCGCCAAGCGCGCTTCAAGCTGCTTGACCGTCCCACGCAGATACTGCAGCTCTTCTTTCTTCGTATACTTGCGTTTCTTCGCGTCAATCGGTTCCTTCTCGCTGGCTAAACTCCATGATGACGTGCTCGTGGGAACGTTTGGATTCGGCGAAGACGAGGACGACATCGATGACGCCGACGACAACGTGACGGAGCTGACCAAGGCTTCGAAATCGGACTCTTCCACACGCGCCAGCGCGGCGGCAAGCTCGTCGATCGGCGTCGCGATCGGGTCACTCTCTCGCGTTGTTGTCATGGTTGTCATACTTCGCAACGTCAACTGAGCTCCTCACCAGCTGACGTCGTTTTCCTAAATTTCAGAAAAAGTGCCTGTTCTGTCTTGTCGAGTCGGGATGATTGACTTACAAATTCACCACATTCTTTGTCTACATTTACTTGGATCGAGTCAAATGGTTTTCTTCACTCGGCAATCTCCAGCTTCCCAAAACTCGCGAGCAGTTTGTCTTCCAGAGCTTCGTTGTTCATGATCACTCGTAGACTGGTTGTCTGGATTTGCCACTTGGTCAGTTGAGCGAGGCTGTCGCTGTAGTCAGAGGAAAACAACTCGGGCTTGACCAGTGAGTACGTCTGTCGATAGCATAGCGGGGCATCGCTCGGTACACTGTCGTCACTTGGTGCGGCGCGGAAGACATTCCACGAGCGTTCGCGAAGGAAAACACCACTGTGCTTGTCTCCGTTCATGTACATTGGGTCGATGAACATGGCCACGGGAAAAATGATTCGGTCGTCTCGAACGACACGTCGCACGATGAGTTTGGTTCGGAATGGCACGCCGTAGCCTCGGAAATTGTACTTGCCCTCGATCACACGAAGCGCGCGGTCGGCAGTGACATTGACCTCCTGCAAGCGATGGAACTACAAGTCAGAACAAATTCCACTTGCGATAAAAGATATGCTACGTACGATGCGATGGAAATTGTGCAACGGCGATTGTGTGAATTGGTCCACATAGACCAGAAAGCATCGGCTGCGGCCTGATATGTCGACGGGAGGAGCCGTGAGTCCAGCGACTCAACAGTCCGCACTTCGCCATCGTGTGATAGATATCCTGTGAGATGTAGAGGCTCGGATGGATCGGTATTGAAGCGAGGATCCGCGAAGATCCGGTCGACCTCCGCGATCATGTCCTCCATGCTATGTTCCATCTGCTTCTCGATCTTGGGATCGTCTAATGGGTCCACAAAGAGACAAGACAGGCACGGATGAAGCTCACTCGAGTACAGCGACATGGTCTGATGCACAGCAAACACTGTAAGAGCGGGGATAATACGAGATGCACGAAGCTGAAGACGTACCTTGCTGCGTTTCTTCATGAGCACACGCTCTAGTCCATGAATCAAACGGAGTTGTTCCTGTACGAGGCCTCGGAGCCGTGCATTCTCACGCTCGCTATCTTCAAGGAGCTGGAACTGTCCGTCGGCGCTCCATGGCCACATTTTATCCACGGCATTGACCGGTTTTGCCAGCATACGCTTCCGAATGCTACCACTCGCGGGCTCGAGGGGTCCTGGAGAATCGCCAACCGCGCTTCCAGCTGCTTGACGGTCCCACGCAAGAGTTGCAACTCAGCTTTCGGATCATACCGTCGTTTCCGAGTGTTAGTAGATCGATTCGCCTTCTCGCCATCAACTGAGCTCTAGGAGGGCGAGGCCAGGTGGGTGTCTTGACTCGGCTCGGAACTCGGCAAAGACGGGATCGCCAGCATCTCCAGGCCATCTCCAAAGCCTGTAAAGTCGAACTCGTCCACACAGGCGAGCGCCGCCGCGAGTTCCTCGGCGTTCATGGCGAGTTGCATTGCGTTGGACTTGTCGAGATCCCGTCTGTCATTTTCTCTCGTGTCTCATCGTCTCAGGACGAGAGGGTTTCCTGAAAATTTAGGAAAAGAAAACCGAATTCCGCTATTCAGCTGGACTATATACTGGTATCCAATTGTGAAAGTTTAGGAAACGCCAACAACACGAAAGTGAGACCGTCGCGATGCCATTCGATGCTCAAGTGCACGCGGACGAGCTCGCGGCCGCGCTGGCCAGCGTGGACGAATTCGACTTTGCGGCCTTTGATCGCGGACTCGAGTCGTCGTCGTCGGGTCTCACGGCGCAATACGTTCGAGTTCCGTCGGTCGCAGACACACCGAGTCGCAAGCTCACAGTGAAAGAAGAGCTGCAGTACCTACGCGGCACGGTGAAGCAACTGGAAACGCGGTTGGCCATCCTCCAAAATGGTTTGGCTGTCTCGTCCTCTCAGAGGAAGAGTACGCGGCGCACGTCGACCAGCTCAACGTCCTCGACACTTGACAGTATGTGGAGGCGCATTGCAGGCCGACAATTCCAGCAGCTTGAACGCAGTGAGCATGAGAACACACGTCTTCGTGGCCTGGTGGAGGAGCAGCTACGGCTAATCAGTGGGCTCGAGCACATGTTGATGAAGAAGCGCAGCAAGGTACAGCTCTCTCGATGCCTTTTCGTATCCAGGGTGACTAATACCATCAGTGTAGACTCTGTCGTGGTACACCGACAGTATGCTTCGGGCGGTGCCTGGTGATTTCATTGATCCACTGAGCGATCCAGTGATCGAGGCAGAGCTGGACAGATGCGTGGACAATATGGTGAACGCTACCGACCGAATACTGGCGGATCCTCGGTACCAAACTGACTTGAGAGAACCTCTTCATCTATCGAGGATGGTGGCTGACTCTGGACGATACCTATCGCTGGAGACGCTTGAAGGCCATTTGTTCCCATCAACCTACGAAACTGCAGCTGATGCACTCTGGGGATTGTGGAGCGCAACGACCAAATCGAAAGTACACACGTTCAGACACCTTGTACGTAGAGTCGGTGCAGCTTGCCTTGTGGTGTCGCATTATTTATCATTTTATGTCATTCTTCCAGGAAGTGGTGGCCTCTGGGGATCGAATATGTCGCCAAGTCGTAGGTGACTTCAATGTCCATGGCAACAAAATACCTTTCCGAATCAAACTCATCGCTCGACGCATCGTCCAAGCCGATCGGATCGTTATCCCAACGGTTATGCTCATCGACCCGGTACAAATGAACGGAGAAACACATAGTGGACTCTTCCTACGCGAGCGCGGGTGGAACGTTTTTCACTCTGATCCGATAGACGACGGGGCCAAGGTTGCATGCCGAAAGAGCTACTTTTTGACAATGCCCGAGGCGTTTGGTCCCAGCAGCAGTGGTGTTGATATTCGATTGACCGAGTCATTGATCCAAATGACTCACATGAGGTTGAGTCTGAACAATGAGTGCCTCGAGAATCGACTCATTGCAAGCTTTGACAAGGTTCAGATCACTGAATGAGCCGATTCAAAAGTATGCATGACTCAGATGTGTAACAAGTGCGAAATACTCATAATGCATGCGTAAGAATCATGAATCTTTCAGGTATAGGATGGCGTTTCAATGCATTTTGCAGAGCAAGGATGCTGCAATAATGTCAACTACGCCAAACAGTTTTTCAAGTGAATTGCAATAGCAATGTGCACGCATATAATACCTATTGCAACGCGAAGAAACTACGTCACTGGGCAGATATCGCTAGTCTGAGTCGTTCAAGTGAAGCTTGTCGAAGCTTGCAAGGAGTCGATCTTCAAGGACTTCATTCGTCAGATTCATTCGCATACTCATGGTCTGGATCAGCGAGTTTGTCAGCTGACCAACACCGTTGTCGTCAGAGGAAGTAAACAATAAGGGTGTCGTCAGCGAGTAGCTCTGTCGACACGATATCGTTGCTCCACTCGGTAGATTTTCATCGGCTGGCACTGTCCGCAAGATGTTCCACGTCCGCTCTTGCAGGAAGACTCCCGTATGCTTGCCTTCGTTCATTTGCATAGGGTCCACGAGTACAATCGTCAAGATGATGACTCGATCAGGCTGCACGATGCGTCGACCAATGAGTTTGGCTCGGAATGGGACCTTGTAGGCGCGGAAGTTGTACTCGCCTTCAATGACGCGACGAATGCGATCGTTTGTTGCCTCCACATCCTATAAAATAGACGTATGCTAGGTTAATCACCCACAATAATAAGCACAACAAAGCTTCACTGTACGTACAAGACGATGAATGTTGTGCATCTTGGGCTTGTCCTTGTTGGTCCAGATGCCCCAAAGTTCATCAGCAGCGGTTTGGTAAGGGAACGGAAAGAGTCGCGCATCCAGTGTCTCCACAGTAGGGTTATCGCTGTCTACCGAGAGAAATCCGGTCATATGAAAGGGCTCGTCAGTCTCGGTCACGTAGCGAGGGTCTGCAACGATGCCGCCCACATCCGCCAGCATGTCCTCCACGCCCTGCTCCATCTGCCCCTCCATTATCGGATCTTCCAACGGATCAACCACAGCACCAGTCACAGACTGATGCTTTCCATCAGTGTACCACGACATGACCTGAGGACAGGAAACATTCGTCAATAGCAATTAATGCGAGGGAAAGCGTGCTTGGGCTACTCACCTTGGTGCGTTTCTTCGTCAACATCCGCTCGAGGCCTCGAATCAGACGCAGTTGGTCCTCCACAAGACCCCGAAGCCGCGCGTTCTCGAGCTCGCTCTTCTCACGGTGCTGGAACTGTCGATCAGCAATGCGAGCCCACATTTTATCCAGCGTCGTCACTGCTGGCTTTGTCGGGGCCTGCCTCCGTGTACTACTACCCGAAGACGACTGGCCTTTGAGAACCGCCAAGCGTCCTTCGAGTTGCTTGATCGTCCCTCGCAGATACTGCAACTCTTCCTTTGCATTATAGCGTCGCTTGCGCGTCCCAGTGACGAAAGTCGGCGTGTCATTCTCCAGAGAGCTCTTGGACGACGAGCCCGTGTCGGTCTCTGGATCCGTCGAGCTCGGCTCCGAGTACGCCGACGTCAAGGACGAGTCAATGACTGCGTCAAAGCACGCAAAGTCGGACTCGTCCACGAGCGCCAAGGCCGCGGCCAGCTCTTCTGCCTGCGTCGCGAGCACCGCGTCGTCGTGCTCCATCGATGTCTATCGACTCGGTTGATACGGATGGAGTGTTTGATGATTTGCACCGGCTCAGGATGGGTTCCTTTCCTAAATATTAGGAAAGAGATACCTGTATGGTGATCGCGTAATCCCACTGACTCGTGGAATGAGAATGTTGGTAATGTTGGTAATCCCGTGTGAGCAGCTCAGTTGAGGCGACGATGGAGACATGGGGCGACGTCGACGGCGATGCCGTGCTGGCGGCGGCGCTGGCGCTGATTGACGGCGACGCGGAGGGTCTAACGAACCCTCAGGTGGCCTTGGAGCCACCCATGACCAGTGGGGACGACGAATGGGGCGCGTTCGATACGACGTTGCTAGATTTGGACCGCTTCCCGGACGAGAACACGTCGATGGAATCCAACAGCGCTGGCTCTGCTTCTTCCGAGGCGTCCGTGTCGTCACCAGAGAAGAAACCTCCTCGTAAGCGTAGGAATGCGCGGCAGGAAGAGCTCCAAATGCTTCGACAAACGGAGAAGGAGCTGCGACACAAACTACTCGAGTTGCAGCGAGCGAACGGTGGCTCGTTGAACAAAATGATTGTACGCACAAAGCCCGCTCGAAAGGCGTGGGAACACGCTGCTGCAGAAGAGCGTGCGAAGCGAGAGCGAGCTGAGCGAGAAAATGCCAAGCTTCGCGCGTTACTGGAAGATCAGGTCCGCATGATCAAGGGCTTTGATCGTCTCGTGTTGAAGAGACGGAGTACGACGGAGGTATGAGTTCGCGACTCTTGTTTCGTCGTTCAACGTGCTTATTTTCATGCCGTAGTTGCTATCGTGGCATCCAGCGCAGCGCCTGCGCTTCCCAGACGAGGTGAATTCTGTCCGAGACCCATCGAGTGAGATGGAATTGAAGCAAACGGTGATGGACATGTACTCCAACCTCGACCACATCACCAAGGATTCTCGATTTGCTGGAAGTCAACCGAAGCTCGTGACAGAATTTCTTACAGGTAGCGATGGAAAGCCGGCCTTCCATGTGTTTGAAGCGGGCTTTCTTCCGTTCGACTTTCGTGCCTCCGCCGATGCAGCCTGGGACGTGTGGGTCCAACCACCGCCGAAGATGCATGGAAGCTATACACAATTGGTACGTGTGATACCAGCTTGTTTGTCGTGCTGCTCTTCTCTGTCTGACTGTGGATCGGTACAGGAAACGAACCAGACGCTCGACTCCGTTTGTACGTACTCGGAAGGCACGGGTCATATCCCTGGGACGTACCGCTCTAGGCTCGTACGTCGACGCTTTATCGAGGACAACCGAGTCGTCATCCTCGGTACTATCTTGTTGGAGCCACAAGAGATGGACGGTGTTCCGATGTACGGTACCTTTCTACAGACCCAGATCTGGATGATTCTCCAACCTACTGAAGGTGGGACGTCCCGACAGCAGTTCTGTACGATGACGCCTGGGATTCGAGACCCCACGTCGACGACCAAGGCTCAGCAGGAAGAACGGATGCAGGCACTGCTTTCGTTCATGCAAGACCACATGGAAAGCAAGGTGGACGCCAACTATCGGACGCTCGTGAGTCGCCTGGAAGACCTCCGAGTCGGCGTCGCTGTTTGAGTTGTATGAAAATCACGTGTTAGTTTTATGAAAATATGAGTAGTTTGAAAATCAAAAACGTATAAATGACAAAAGGGACCACAAAGTGAGACGGTCGGCTCACAAACGTGACAGAACACGATGGCTGGCAATCGAACAAGTGATGGCCTTGGCGCGCATCAGGTCGGAAGCCTGAGATATATAGAGATGTATAGGGTGGCGCAGTCCTCGTCGATCATGTTCATGCTGGGCATCGTTGTTCGCGAAGTTTTATGAATCTCTAATTTTAATTTTTGACTGGAGATTCGACAAAATTTACATTACACTACAATCAGCTTGTCATTCGTAACTCGACCGGCATGACGAGCTTCGTGGACTTTGACGCCGCGTTCGACGACCAGGAGACGCTGGCAGCCGTGCTGGCGTTTGTAGATGAGTTTGCTGGAGGGGATGGCGGCCATGAACGTGTCTGGGAGACAGTATCGAGTACGTGGACGGACGGGTCGAGCGACGAAGGGAGTCAGACCACCTCGTCGAGTCCCTCGTCGCCTTCCAGCGTCGTCTCCACGACCGAAAAGCCGAGAACTCGAGAGCAAAAGACTCGCGATGAATTACAGGGCCTTCGCGACACAGTGCAGAGTCTGGAGATGCGACTGACGGACCTGCAGAAGCCAGCCAAGCCTGGCACTGCTGTCGGACGAATGTGGGAGCAAGTCGCCGCGAGTCAAGGGAGACAGCGGCAACGTGCAGAGAAGGAGAACGCGCGACTACGCCACCAGCTAAAGCAACAGCTTACCGTGGCCAAGCGACTCCAGCGCTCGTTTATGAGAAGGCAGGTCACGGTGGAAGGGCTCTACTGGTCGCCTGGACGTCCTGATAAACGCCAACATCCTACGATGCTGAATCCACTCGAGAACAGCTTGGTGGAAGCCGAGATGCATCAAATCATCATCGCCATGTACGCAGACATCGATCGGATTCTATCGGACTCAAGATTCCAAGTAGACGCTCAGAATGCCCAGTCCTCGAGTTTTGTTGGGCGGCTGACCCAACCCGACACTAACCATCCGTTGGTGGAGGCAATGGAAACTCGCTTCTTGCCATTCTCCTACAAGGACACAGCGGACGAGATGTGGCGGATTCGTGTCGACCTCAATAGCCCGGCAGAATCGATTCTGTCCGAGGACGTGGAGAAGTCCTCCGACTCGGTGCGACGCTTTTTCTTTGGCTTGATCGACCAAGGACAAACGCGAGGACGCTTTCGCGCCAAAATGATCAGTCGCCGGTTCATTGAAGGCGATCGCATCATCACCGCGGCTGTCGGACTTGTCCAGCCACTCGACTACGACGGCAAGGCCATTGAGGGGGTCTGCATGCAGACTCGCGTGTGGGATATTGTTCAACCATTCCCGTCGACAGGTTCGTCGGACCCAGCCACGAGTACCTGCGATCCAGCAATCACGTGCCAGCAGTCGTACTACCTTGCAACGCCTCATGTCTTCAAAGATGTATCCGCACAGGAGTCGCAGCAGTCGATGGAAGCAGCCACTTCGTTTGTGATGCCCATTGTGCGAGCGAAGTTTGAAACGAACCACGAGGAAGTTGAGAATCGTCTGATGGCCAGGCTAGCCGGTATACGGATTTAGTGGTTTTTATTCATGTCAAGTGGTGTTTTCAATTTGTAAGCCTCGTAAGCGATCCAAGAGGTGGTTTTCAAGCTTCTGATAGTTGAAATCGGTCTTGAACCGAACGCTATTGAGCACAAAGTTGCTCAGTATGCCGACACTGGAACGACGATCTTCATCAGACAAACTGTCGTCGTACACTTCTGGTTCGACGAGGTAATACGTCCTTCGGATTGTCGCCGGACGTTGTGGACCACACGCCACACCGACCTCAGCGGCTGGCTGAAGAACCGCCCACATATGTGTGCGAATGCAGACACCATGCAAGATGTTTCCAGCGACCTGGAGGGCGTCCATGACCAAAGAACTGACCATCACGACCCGATTGGCTTCGACAAATCGCCGACGAGTAGTCCTCGCGCGGTAGTGACTTGGCCCAGAAGGTAGCTCTACAGAGCGTTCAAACAGACGCGTGATGATACCTTCGTCTGCCTTGACATCCTGGCAAAACGACGTCTACTTAGGCGATAGCTAAAAAAACGGTGAACAAATGCTCGAACCTGGTGCAAAATAACGCGTGTAGGATACGCTTGTTCTTTGGAAATCTCCCACATGGCGTCTGCTGTTGCCTGGAAGTCAAACGGGATCATCCTCGTCTCCAAGGCTTCTAACTGCGGTCCCACGGCACCATTCTGGATTTCCACCGAGTTAATACGGTCGACTGAGACGCTCTGGAAGCGAGAATTGGCGAGAATCCGATCTGTGTCATGATACATGACGAGTAATCGGTCCATCAGCTGACTCTCGAGTGCTGGATCGTCCAATGGACTCATGGAGTGATGAGTGCAGAGCCGTTTAGCTGGTAGTGCTGGATGTACTTGGCCTTCTTGGGCGAGTAAAAGTCGCTCCAAGCGCTTGCCGGCTCGGATCTGCTCTTCGAGAATAGCAAGCAGGCGCTTGTTCTCATTCTGAGCTCGCTCTCGCTCTTCCGACTGTCGCGCAGCCACTCTTTTCCACATCTCGTCCACAACATCAGGCTCGGACGGGTGAAGCAGCGTCTCGAGCTGCTCTTCGAGGTCGTTCACCGTGGCTCGCAAGTAGTCCAGCTCGTCTTTGACACATTGACTCGGTGGACGTTTTCGCTTTTCACTAACTGGCGGTGCTGCTGTGTTGGCTCTCGGTTCTTGGTGGCAAGAGCTCGCTGAGACGCGCTCCTGGTTATTCCCTGGGTTGTCCAGAAGAGCAAGCCTTGAAGCAGCCACTGTGTCAGACAGCAGCGGCAGTGGCTGCGCCTCGTCCACAAAGGCCAGCGCAGCCTGCAGGATCGCGTCATCGTCCGAAAACTCCAACAACTCCAAGTCGTTCCATGGCACTTGACTCATCGTGATAGTAAGCTGAGCTGTTGAGGACGTCGCCAGAAAGAAAATCGGAAATATAGAAATACATTTTCAATATTTATTTTGATTGGTCATCTCGAAGCGTACAATTCTTTCGATTGGCCAGATCATTTCCGATAAATCAAGTTTTCATCCAGAACGACGTTTTTATGAGGGACTTGAGCGCGTTTTGGCGTTGTTTTCGATCTTCAAGCTTTGGAAGCGATCCAGAAGATGGTTCTCGAGCATCTGATAGTTGGTGTCGACCTTTGCTTGCACGCTGTTGAGCACAAAGTTGCTCAGCACATCGATGGTGGCTCGACGCTCCTTCTCCGACATGTCGTCGTCGTACACTTCGGGTTCTGCCAGGTAGTCCAACTTCCGGATGGTAGCAGGCTTTATTGAACCACACGCGGCGTCAAGAACCATCCAGACGTGCGTTCGTATACATGCACCTTGGAAAGATTGCCCAGCGATCTGGATCGCGTCCGTGACCATGGACGCGACCACCACGACTCGATGTGCGTCAGTAAACCACCGCTGAACTGCCTTTCCGCAGTAGCGACTTGAGCCAGAAGGAAGATCCACTGAGCGTTCGAGGACTCGTGTGATGATCCCTTCGTCTGCCTTGATATCCTGGGAAAACAAGGTGCGATTAGCCAGAAATCAAAGCGAATCGATGGAAAAGCCACGAACCTGGTGCAAAATGACGCGCCTGGGGTACTCATGCTCCATGCTCATGTCCCACATGGCGTCAGAGATGATCTGAAAGTCAAATGGGACCATCCTCGTCTCAATCGCATGCAGTTGTAGTCCCATTTGACCACTCTGGATTTCCACGGAACACACGCGATCCAATGAGACTTCCTGGAAGCGAGAATGGGCGAGAATCTGGTCGGTCTCCGCGTGCATGACGAGTAGTCGGTCCATAAGCTGACACTCGAGCGCTGGATCGTCCAATGGACTCGTGAATTGAAGCATCCGGAGACGTTTGGCTGGAACTACCGACTCTCCGGGGCGTTTATTATGGCCGAGTAATAACCGCTCCATGCGTTTCCCAGCTTCGATCTGCTCTCCGAGAAGCGTTCAAAGCTGTTGTTCTCTCGTTCGGCTCGCTGCCGTTGGTCCAACTGTCGAGCAGACACTCGTTTCCACATCTCTTCGGTGACGTCAGGTGTGGCTGGGGAGTTGAGCAAAGCTTCGAGCTGGTCTTCGAGCTCCTTGACCATAGCTCGTAGGTATGCGAGCTCGTTTTTCACACTCGGACTTTGCCGACGCTTTCGTTTCTCTTTGGTTTGCACTGCGGCGATGTGTGAATTCGATTCATCACGCGGAAAACCCACTGAGACGGGCTCGGGGTCGACTAGAAGCGCGAGATCCGAGTCACCGTCGGCGTCCGGCAGCAGCTGCGCGTCGTCCACAAAGGCCAGCGCGGCATGTAGTGTCGCGTCGTCGTCCACAAGTTCCAGTACGTCCAAGTGGTCGACGAACATTTGCATTATCATTCCCAAGTGAGCTCTTCGTCGGTCATGAGACGGGAGAGAAACTAAAAATGGATTTTTACAAAACATTTTCCTTCTTTTCAAGTTGATTGGTCGTTTAAGTGATACCAATCGATATGATTGGTCAAGACGAATTGATTTATTATCTCGGCTTCACTTGCAATGTCGGACTCGCTCTTGAGGATGAGATGTCGACGGACGCCACGCTGCAAGCTGCGCTGGCGTTTGTAGACGCGTATGTGGACAACGAGCTCGAGCTCAATGCGCTGGACGACATTAGCGCCCTGCCAGTTGCGAGCGACGATGAGCTCGAGCGTTTGCTAGCCGACTTGGAGAGCTCCTTGTCCCCACGTTCGGATTCTATCGCGCCAACGACCGCGACGACACCTCTTCCGATTGCTACTGGCCCCAAGCAACGCGTCACGCCGAGTCAGCAACTAAAAGCGTTGAAAGCGACGGCTGCGGGTCTTGAGAAGGAGCTCGACGAGCTCAAAAGGGCCAAGATGACTCCCGAGGTCGCGGTTCGATCGTCGTCGTCGCCTGTAACTCCGCGTGCGTTCGCTTCTTGAAAAGACCGTTTTCGAGGTACTGGATCGTATCCACGTGCTCGGAGAGCATTGCTCGCAGCTGCGCGTTCTCACTCTCGGCTCGCTGACGCTCTTGACGCTGCTTGCTCGCCATGCTCTTCCACGCTTGTCAAGTGTCCTCGTCCGTTGACGCCATTGAACGACGCGATGCTGGAAGAACAAATGAAGCAAAAGCTAGCGAACATGTACGACGACATCGACCGGATCTTCGTAGGCGCACGATTCCATGAACGACGTCACTTGCTGGAGCGAAGACACGACGAAGCCTCGGGAGGTATCGTCACTGAGACGATTGAGACGCGGAGACTCCCGTTCCGCTACCAAGCGACGTCGGACGTGCTCTTTGACATGGCCGTGAACCATCCTGACAAGCAGCGCGTTCTGCTGAAAGAAGAGATTGACGAAGATAACGGATGGATTTCTCGTGTGTTCGAGCGTTCGATCCAACTTCCCAATGGTGCAAGTGGACTCGTGCGATCCACGACAGTCGCCCGGCGAATCATCGAGTCGAAACGAGCCATTCATCTCTGCTACATGTACATTGAGCCTGTTGAAGTCGACAACAAGCGTCTGGGTGGCGTACGACTCTGTGTGAGCTTGTGGGATATGATGGAGCCTGCGTCAGACGACAGCGCGGCGACGATCAAGCTCTCGTATGGTGTGCGAGCGCCCGAAATCGTCGACAACAATGTGCCACCTGAGAACATACAGCAGGGATTAGCTCTATTGAATCGATTCTTTCATATGAAAGGCAAGTTGACGTCTGAAGTCAAGAGCCAGATGCTCGAGAACCGCCTCATCGAAGGAGTCGCTGCCTTGAAGCTCAGTGGTGAGAACACCGAACAACCATAACGTGTCTTGTGTACCGTAATCTACTTGTTGGTTGTCGTAGTACCTCAGGACTCGGGTAAAACGAAAAAAAAGAGCTAGCAAAGAGGTTTATTTCAACAACGAGTGGATTCTGTCAGAGTCAGACCGAGGAAGCGGTCCATGAGCCGGTTCTCGAGCATTTGGTAATTCTGGTCGGTTCGAAACTGGATGCTGTTGAGGACGACGTTGCTCAGCACGCCAACGCTCGTACGTCCAGCATCGGCGGACATCTCAGCGTCGTAGACTTCTGGCTCGGCGAGGTAATACATGCGGAGGGTTGAAGCAGGTCGTTGTACACCAGCACGGTGGGCAGGCTCAAGGACGAACCAAACTTGTGTCCGCACACAAACACCTTGGAGCAATTGGTCACCAATCTGAAGTGCGTCCATGGCCATGGTACTGGCTGTCACGATACGGTTGGTCTCAACAAACCGCCGTCGTACCGACTTGACTCGATACTGGCCAGTTCCTGACGGCAGATCGATTGAACGCTCGAGTAAACGTGCAATGGTCCCTTCTTCCGCATTGACATCCTAGAGGTAACCACAAACTTAACCATTTGGACAGCAAAAGGAAAGGAATGAAGAATGAACGTACTTGCTGGAGAATCACGCGTGCGGGCGTCGCACATTTCATCGAGATTTCCCACATGGCTTCTCCGGTTGCTTCAAAGTCGAACGGGATCAGTCTCGTCTCAGTGGCAACGAATTGAGGCCACAGCAGACCACTTTGGACCTCCACCGAGCAGACTCGATCGACCGAGAGGCTCTGGAAGCTCGGATGAGCGAGAATCTGGTCCGTCTCGTGGTACATGCCGAACAATCGGTCCATCATCTGCCTCTCGAGTGCTGGGTTATCCAAGGGACTCGTAAACCGGCTGGTTCGAAGGCGTTTGCCGGACAATACAGGAGACACATTGTCCTTGTGACCAAGTAGCAGTCGTTCGAGACGCTTACCAGCTTTGATCTGTTCTTCCAGAAGAGTACGCAGTCGATTGTTCTCTTGTTCAGCTCGTCGACGCTCTTTGTTCTGTCGAGCAGCCACTCTTTTCCACATTTCATCCGTAGCTTCCAGCTCGGGATCGCCATGGAACAGCTTCTCGAGCTGGTTTTCGAGGTCTTTGACCGTGCCTCGCAAGTAAATCAGTTCTTCTCGAACGCAATGACTCGGTGGGCGCTTTCGTGTCGAATGGTTTTCGCTGGTTAACGTGTCATCTGGACGCAAAGACGTTGCGTACAGGGCCATCGACGCAGAGACTTGCTCGTCAACCAGTTGGATGTCGTCCACGAAGGCCAGAGCGGCCTGCAGCGTCGCGTCGTCCTCATCGACCAAGAGCTCCGCCCAGGCCTCTGACTCGGGGCGCATGTCCACCGAAACCTGAAAATTGAGGAATCAATTATGGAAATTTGCAAACTGGCTGTATCAATGCCTGATATGCCACCCTAGGACGCACCCAGGAGAGAGTCTATGCGTGTGTCAACTGCGTCCTCGATCGCCAGGCCTCGTAATCGATCCATCAAAAGGTTCTCGAGCATCTGATAGTTGAGATCCGCCTTGAGCTGCACACTGTTGAGCACAAAGTTGCTCAGGACGCCGGCGGAAGTGCGTCGCTCCTCCGCCGACATGCCGTCGTCGTACACTTCTGGCTCTGCCTGGTAGTACAGCTTCCGGAGGGAAGCCGGCCGTTGAGGGCCACACGCGACTCCGGCATCGGTGGCGGGCTGGAGGATCACCCACGCGTGGGTACGTAAGCACACGCCTTGCATGGACTGTCCGGCGACTTGCAGCGCGTCCATGACCATAGAACCGACGATGACGACGCGATCGTGCTCGACGAAATGCCTGCGCACCGACCTGGCGCGGTAGTGACTTGGTCCAGTCGGTAGATCGAGCGAGCGCTCGAGTAACCGCGTGATGATACCCTCGTCGGCGTTGATGTACTAGCGCAAACAGCGTCATAAGAGTCAAGGAATCGACGTGAATAACACTCGAGAACGCCCGTACCTCTTGGAGAATGACGCGCTTGGGATACGCATACTTCTTGGAGATCTCCCACTTGGCATCTGCGGTCGACTGGAAGTCGAACGGGATCATCCTCGTCTCGGTGGCGACGAACTGAGGCCCCATCTGGCCATTCTGGATCTCGATCGAGCAGATCCGATCGAGCGAGACGCTCTGGAAGCGAGGATGCGCGAGGATGCGATCCGTGTCGCGGTACATGTCGACTATTTGGTCCATCAGCTGGCTCTCGAGCGCTGGGTCGTCCAACGGACTGGTGAAGTGGTGCGAGCAGAGGCGTTTGGCCAAGAGGATGGGCGGTACCGAGTCATTTCGACCGAGCAGCAGTCGTTCCAGGCGCTTGCCGGTGCGGATCTGTTCCTCAAGAATAGCAAGCAGTCGTTTGTTCTCTGCTTGAGCTCGTTGCCGCTCTTTGGCCTGTCGAGCCGCCACACGTTTCCACATTTCATCGACGACGTCAGGTTCTGCCGCCGCCTGGAGCAGCGCCTCGAGCTGGTCTTCGAGGTCTTTGACGGTGGAACGCAAGTAGATCAGCTCGTCACGTACGCACTGACTCGGTGGCCGCTTGCGCGTCTTTGGCGGCGACTCTGCTGCCGACTTCTTCGCTATATTACCGAGCGGAGGACTTGTAGAGGTGTGCTCTTGATCCGCCGGGTGCACAGTCGGAAGAGCGAGATCGGGAGCAGCGATGGGGTCAGGCAGTGGCTTCAGCATCCCTGCGTCATCTACAAAGGCCAGCGCCGCCTGCAGCATCGCGTCATCGTCGGCAAACTCAAAGAACTCTTGGTCATCCCAAACCGCATCCATCGTCGACAACGAACACTCGAAAATGTCTACTCTGGTAATAATATCAAAGTTAAGTGGAAATATACCATCTGAATCGTGAATTTCCACTTTCATTTCCTACTCTCCCGTGTTTCGTCAACTATGCCTCTGATTGGTGTATTGTGGTAATAAACATCAATCTGATTGGTCCCCGGCACGCGTGTTCGCATAAACATTCCGACCAGAGTGTTGGTCTCTCCGCATGTGAGACGAATCGGCCAGTTGGGTCACAATTGAAAATGATGACGACTGAAATGACGCTCTTGGCGACGGATACGGCAACGGATGAGACGCTACGCGACGCACTGGCCTTCGTAGATGACTACGCTCCCTCTGGGCTCGAGATCGATGGCTCAGACGACCTCCAGGACCTCCCAGACGTGAGTAACGAAGAGGTCGAGCGATTACTAGCTGACCTGGAAAGTTCTTCCTCGCCACGCTCCGATTCCAGCGAGCAAACGGCCTCCACAGCGACGACGAGCTCTACTGTGGCGTCTGAAGGCCGTAGACGTCGAGTGACGGCGCGGCAGCAGCTCATAGCGTTGCAGTTGACAGCGGAAGAGCTCGAGCACGTGCTCAAGGAGCTCAAGAAGACGAAACGTCATCCAGACGACGCAATGTGGGAGCGTATTGCTGTGAAGCAGCGCAAAGAGCGCGAACGCGCGGAGAACGAGAATGCTAGACTACGCGCGATGCTCGCTGAACACGTCGATACGGTCAAGTACTTGGAACACGGTCTGTTCAAGAAGAGAAGCCATGTTGACACACAAGAGACGACCACCTCGACGCATCCTGACGAGCCTATCAAGCGTGCTCGGTCGTCCAACCCGTCCAAGCTACTTGATTCCAAGGAAGCGGCTGCTCAGATGGACGCAACGGCAATGGAAATGTACCGAGACGTCGACAAGGTCTTTGCCGACGCCCGATTCCAGTCGCCTGGTCACGAACGTCGTCGAATGATGGAGCTCCGTCGCGACGAAGCCTCGGGCGGCACGATGGCCGAGACGTTCGAGACGCGAACGCTACCCTTTGGCTTTCGACAGACGTCGGATGTGCTGTTTGACATGGCGGTGCACCATCCAGACAAGCAGCGGATCATCCTGAAGGAAGCGTTCGACGCCGAGGAAGAGGCGATTTCGCGGGTCTCAGAGCGCTGGATTCAGCTCCCAACGGGTGGCAAGGCGCTCATGCGGATAACAGCTCGAGGACGACGCTTTATGGAGGCAAGTCGTGCCATTCACATCAACCACATGCTAATTGAACCAGTTCAGGTCGGCGACAAGGCGCTCAGTGGTGTGAGGCTTCGTACCTGTTTGTGGGACCTTCTCTACGAAGTCCCTCCAACAAAGGGCAACGCCCGGACGACAATGAAGCTTTCGTATGGAATGGTAACCCCAGAAGTCTTCCGGGACGACCTTCCCGATGAAGAATTGAAGCAGGCCATGACTTTGTTGAGTCGGTTCATGCAAATCAAAGGACAGAAAACGTCAGAAGCCAAGAATCAGTTATTGGAGAATCGACTGGTCGAAGGCTTTGCCGCCATGGGACTCAACGACGACGAGAACAAAAGCAAACAACCCGTAGAAACGTCAAAAACTGCAAAGTCTGTATAAGTTTAATATCACTGGAGCGTAGATTGGATCACTTCCTGAAGATCGGTACGATCATCATCTCACGCCACGTGTACAAGGCGTGACAGATATACTGGCCGCTTGGCAACGCATGGATGACAGGGAAGCGATGGCCTGGGTTAGAAATCACACGAAGAAGCACTGTGACGGCGACATGTGCGTGGCGGACGTTGACCAAAGCTCCTGGAAGCGAAAGAGGAGCAATAGACGCAAGAAACGCCAGGAGTCCAACCGAGAACGCTTCGGAAGAAAGAGATGCGACGTGATTGAGCAGGCTAGCAGCCTCCATCTGGATAGCCCCGCCGAGCTTCGTCTGTGGACAGAGTGACGCGCGGATAATCGGCACCGTGGGACTGTGGGACACACAAACCAACGGGTTGGCTTCTTTGAGCGTACATGCCCATTGTTGATACAGTCGCCATGCTGATGAGTCCACGCCACTGATGCGTACGACACGCGAGCCGTCTCCCTTGAAGATCTCTTTCTCTGCTCCACAAGCCACCAAGCCAGTGATTAATCGATCCGGCGGCTTGCACGAGGGCACGATCGGCTTGTGGTAAACACTTGTCATCGTAGGCGTCAGAAAGAGAATAACAGAACGAGAAACCCAATATTTGTGAGATGGGACTTGACGATTTACACGTCAGCTTCTTTCTCTTCCCTCTCGTCGTTGATACAGAGACTTGCTAAGCTCTCAACAAGTCGATTCTCAAACTCTCGGTTGTGCGCGTCGAGAATCTTTTGGTCTTTGATCTGGACAAACCAGCTCAGCATCCCCAGGACTTGACGTAGCTCCTCCTTCGGGATCTCGGGGTCGTACACCACTGGCTCTAGGATCACGAGCGACCGCTTCAGTGTCAATGGATGTCCTTTCGTTGCCATGGGGGCGGGTTCCAGCACGTGAAGCAGCCTCGTTTGAAGATACACGCCATACAAAGGTTTGTCCGCGACCTGCACGGGCTCGGTGACCATGACGGTGGCTTGAATCACGCGGTTCGCCTCGTTGAAGCGCCGACTGACTGCTTTACCGCGATTTACGGCGAGTCCAGACGGTAACTGGATCGAACGATCGTAGATCTGGACCACCATATCCTCGTCTTCTGGGTCTTCGTCGTCAAGTAACGTAACGCGTTGTCGATGAGGGTTCGAAGCCATCATCTCCCACACCACATCCGATGCCGAGTGGTATTCAAACGGCAAGATCTGGTTCTGGAGTGACTCCAACACCGTGCCGCCCGTCTTTTCGTCTCGACTGAGTTCGGATACACGTCGTCGGTCTCCTTTGGACTTGTGGGAACGAGGATCGTCCAGCACTTGGTCCACCGTTTCGTACATTGACGTCACCATCGCCAGCATTTGCTTATCTAAGGCATCATGATCGTCCATGATCCGCTTTGTGTTGCGTCGACGCTTGATGGTCTCATCGAACTCCCTCGGAAGCTGCACGACACAAGGAATGAGCACTCTACACTCTCATAAACCTGGGTATACACCACACTTACCTCCAAGTTCTTGCGTTTCATGACCAGTTCGGACGCTTTGTCGACTTCCTGTGCCAGTATCGCTCGTAGTCTGGCGTTCTCCTCCTCAGCCCGCGCACGTTCCTTCTTCTGCTGCTCCGCGATGCGTCCCCACATACTATCTCCACTGGAATCCCTCGGATTTTGAAGCGCCTTGAGCTGATCTTCTAGCTCTTGGACCGTGGATTTGAGTCGCGCCATTCGCTCCGGCGTCCGCACGCGTCGCTTACGAGGCTTGGCTTCTTCTTCTTTGGTCTCGTTCCCGTCATCATTGGAATCCGAAGTCGTGACGCCCTCGAGCACTGGCCGCTCGGAGCTCCAATACGCCAGTGTGGCCGTGTCCACGTCGTCTAGAAGTGCATCCAGGTCACAGGTGCTCTCGTCCAGTAGCTCAAAGGCGTCCACAAAGGCCAGCGCACTCAGCGTCTCCTCCTCCTCGGTCATCATCGTCATCTGGAAGTCCCCATCTCAAGCCACGCCAAATCACCACGCTAGGCTTTCTGGCGGGTATGCCTTTAAGGAGGTCCCAGCAGATCACTTGGGTTTGAATCGATAGAGAAAGCGAGACAAATGAAAGCAATGGCATATATTCACAAGCAATAATGAAAGTAGCAGCTGGAGAGGTCCCAGTGAGGTTTAGAAGCTGGTCAGAATGTGCTGGTTAGCCTTGGCCCACTCGCGGTGCGACACTGGCTCCACGCCCGTCAAGAGCTTGTAGTCGCTCGTCACAGTACCAGCCGCACTGGCAGCCGTCGTCGCATCCAACGACGCGAAGATGTGACCCACTGGTGGAGGCAATGAAAGCACTTCCACGAGACGTCCAGCCAGGTCATTCATCGAGAGATGCACCACCTCGATCGGCTTGCTGGTGACGTCACTGATGTTGGACGCGATTTCCTCGATAGTCAAGGCTTCAGGTCCAGTGATGTCGAGCGTCGCGCTCTCCGTACGATCCGTCGCGAGCGCATAGGCCGCCGCACGAGCCGTGTCGTCACGAGAGACACCAGCCAGCTTGCCGGCACCGGCAGCACTCAACCACTGACCTCCCGTCTTGGAGACCACGGTGAGCGATGGGAAGATGTTCTCAAAGTACATGCTGTTGCGTAGGATGGTGTAGCTGGATACGCCGCTCTGCTTGAGGAACGCTTCGGTCGCGCGATGGATCGGCGCAATCGCCGCGAGCGACACATCCGCCGCCTGCAAGGACGTGTACACAATGTGCTGCACACCGGCCTTGACGAGCTCACGAATGGCCTGAGCGTGGCTGGCACCGTCGTCGTTCTCGCGGTTGCTCACGAGCAGCGCTCGCTGAACACCCTTGGCTGCCGCCGCGACGGACGCTGCGTCAGTTGCATCAAAGAATTGCACGTCCACGCCTTGGTCCTTGTATGTCTTCAGTGCTTCCGAGTTGACCGAGCGCGTGCCAGCGACGATTTGGCTTGGGTCGACCTGGAGCGTGTGGATGAGGTGGTGTAGCGTGATGAGTCCGAGCTTACCGGACGCGCCGGTGAGGAGGAGTCGACCTGGGATGACGGTGGCTGGCATCTTGTTGGCTTGTGTTGACTTGGTTGATGGTTGGTATATTGTAGAATGAGAACGGAGCACAGCGGCCACATCGACCCAAGACTCGCGTGCTTTTGGCAGTGAACGCCTCCGGAACGCTAATGCATTTGAGTTTTGGTCTCATCCCAAGCACCATAATCGACTCGGTGGGTCATAATCGCCATGCTGGTCTCTCATTGGCTTGTAGTGGGTGGAAAGGCTTTTATGGCGAATCAAACGGACTGGCTAATAAAGGTTTATGAGCGCCATAATTCAACGCCTTGAGCTGTCGACTTGGAGCGCTTGCAGTTGCCACCACTAGTGGAGGAGCCGATGCAGAGGATCATTATGACGTTCATGGAAAAAAGCGTCCATGCCATGCTGTTATGTGGTCCCCAAGACAACGTCTTGACGCGGAACAGACGGAGACTTGGCGAGTGCAGGTCTCTTCGAGACTGTGATTGGCTCGCGATTGTCCGCCAATGTTGATGCTCTAATCAACGACGTAATCAACACGCCACACACCACCGCTTCAAGTGCGACGAGAGACTCGTCATTCCGATGGGATTGGCTGAAAAGAAAACGAGTTATTCGATGGGTGGAGTTGGCGTCTCCTCATGTTCATCGCCACTCTCAGACGCCACTCGGCAAGAGAACCACAAAGATCATATCATGACAACGGTAGCAGACGACTTTGCGCTCTTGGCCAGCGATTTGACACAGGAACAAACGCTCAGTGCGGCGCTGGCGCTCATTGATGACTTTGACTTGGACCTGGTGAGCGATGAGCTCTTGGGCCACGGAGAGCTCTTGTTCTCCGAGCTTCTAAGCGATTTCTCGGAGCCTTCGAGTCCCAGTACAAGCTCCCCGAGGGATGTGGCGTCAGCAAACAAAGCAGAAGCCGGTGGTCGACGGAAGAAACGAGTGTCAAAGCGTGAGCAGCTCATTGAGCTCCGATCGACCGTCAAGCAACTCGAGAGTCGACTGCAGGAGCTGCACGAGTCCAAGCACTCGCCGGATGAACTGTGGAAGGCCGTTGTAGCGACGCAGCTGATGGAGCGTCAACGCGCAGAGATGGAGAACATGCAGCTTCGCTTGCTACTGACCGAACAAGCAGTTGCTTCAAGAGACCTGGAACAAGTGTTGTTCCGGAAGCGACCATCACCATTCCCAGAGGAGCAGCAAATGGAGAGCTTTAGTGCGACGAAACGAGCTCGAAATGGTTTATTCCATTTGAACGACCCAGCTATCGAGAGCGAACTCCTGAGAACAGTGGAAACCATGTACGTGGACGTTGACAAGTGTCTAAACAGTAAGAAATTTAGGGATGCATCTGATGCCTCAGAACATCATGGTGATGGTGCCCTGGACACCACCATCCTTGAAGGAGCGGATACCCGCGTGTATCCGTTTGAATACCAGGCGACGGCCGCGGTCATGTGGCAAGTGTTCGCCGAGCTCATCGATTTAAACTCCCGACTCTTACAACAGGTTTGTGCGAATTACTTCCTGCTTCGCTGTCTAATGTACTCACTCTTACTCTGTTGCCTAGCGTAATGACGAAGAAGGCAAGCTATTCACTCGCTACTTCGAGCATGACATGGATCTTGCGACTTGGCATGGCCAGTTCCGTGTCAAAGTCGTAGGCCGGCGCTTTGTCGAAGAGAATCGCATCATTCACATCGCGTGTATGCTCCTGGATCCCGTCGAGCTCGGTGGGAAGCACGTGGACGGCCTCTACATCCGACGACGCGTCATCGACGTTATCGAGCCTGCTTCAGTCAGTCATTCTACCAAACCCGCGACTCACAAGCGAACGTATGTCACCATGGAGCCGAGTGTATATGATTCTTCCCTTTCGGAACAAGAACGTCTTGAAGGTGTGAGTATGCTGAACGAGTTCTCGCAAATGTGTGGGAAAACGACGTGCAGCCAGAAACACCAGGACTTGGAGAACCGCTTGGAGGACTATCTCGGCAAGATGACGCTCCACGATGGCACGGAACAGTTGTCTGAGCGAAGGAATGGACCAGCGATTGGATACGAAGTTTGAAATTGTGAATGGGCAATGTAGTTTACGAAAAATGGATAATGAATGCTTTCTTCCCCGACTACTTAAGTATAAACTTGTGCGTGTTGTTGGTACTTAAGTATAAACTTGTGCGTGTTGTTGGTGCGAAGTAGAAGGGTTAACCAGAGGACGGATGGTGGTCGAGAACGACGAAAAAGTACAAAAGACGCGTCCGTCGGATCCGCCACCCCGATCACTTGACTCTACCATGGCCGATTGGTGATCAGATTTGTCAACAACAGGTTACTTCAAAGGTCATTCCGCCATCATTCTTTTCCATTCAACGGCGTAGTCAACGCACTCGACGCGCGCAGTGATTAGCGCCCACGGGTTGAAGTGCACTGCGTAAGCCAGTTCATATGAGAAGGGATTGGCGGAAAAGGTAAGTGAACCTGAACGGGTTAACATTCCCATCGGATTGATTTCATGGGTGCAAGTCATGTCTCTTCGTCGCCAGTCAGTCATAACTCAGAAAGAGACTGTCAGTGCGCGTATCACCACCATGACAACGCTAGCGGAGGACCTCGCGCTGTTTAACGCCGACATGACGCACGAGGAAACGCTGACCGTCGCGCTGGCGATGATCGACGAGCTCGACTTTGACTCACTGACGCAAACACTCGCTGAGAGCAACGAGTTCTTGGCGCAAAGCGAGCTCTTGTTAACTGGGGGTTCGAGTGATCCCTCGTCTCCTTCCAGTCCGGCCACGAGCTTCACGACAAGTTCAAGCTCGCCGAGTGATGCGAGTGCGTCCGAGTCGCTGGATGAAGCGGACGCCCAAGTCTGTCGACCGAAGCGACAACACACACGGCGTGAGCAACTCATTGAGTTGAGATCAACGGTGGACCAACTCGAGACCAAACTGGAAGAACTGCTCGAGTCCAAGCGCTCGCCGCACGACGAGCTGTGGAAGGCGATTGTGACGACGCAGCTGGTCGAGCGCCAGCGTGCTGAGCTGGAGAACCTGCGGCTTCGCTGGATGATGAATGAGAATCTAAGCGCCACACGTCACCTGAAACAAGTGCTCTTCAGAAAGCGACCGACGCCATATCCAGAGGAGCCGACGTCAACGCAGAAGCGTGCGCGTGCTCGGAAGGGCATCTCGCGTTTGGAGGACCCAGCCATCGAGAACGAGCTCATGAACCTCGTGGACACCATGTACGCGGATGTGGACAAGCTTTTGAGCAGTGGGAAACTCAGGGATGCTTCGGATGCGCGATGCCGTATCTCAGAACGTCGCGCGGACGAAGTCACGGGTGCTGCCCTCCTGGAAGCAGTGGATACGCGCGTATATCCGTTTGAATACCACGCGACCGCCGGGATCATGTGGCAAATGTTCGTCGAGCTCGTCGGTTTAAGCGATACAGCGCCGCAAGAGGTGTGTACCACGTGCTATACTTTGCTTCTTCTCTCTCATGTGCTCACGTTTGCTCTTTGTCTAGCGTATCGACGAAGGAGACAACATGGTCACGCGTCTCTACGATCAGGAAGTGGATCTCGCGATGTGGCACGGCCAGTTCCGCGTCAAGGTCGTGGGTCGGCGCATTGTCGAGGCCGATCGCATCATCCACATTGCATGTATGCTCATGGACCCGGTCGAACTGGGTGGCAAGCAAGTTGATGGGCTCTGTATCCGACGTCGAATCGTCGATGTTATCGAGCCTGCTCCTATCTACCAGGCCGCTACACCTGCGACTCTCAAGCGGACGTACGTTGTCGTGGAGCCAGGTGTATACGATGCTCAGCTCCCGGACTCGGAACAACGTGAAGGCGTGGGCATGCTGACCAAGTTCGCACTCATGTCTGGCAAGGCAAAGTGCAACGAGAAACACCAGGACTTGGAGAACCGTCTTGTCGATAGCCTGGGTAAGATGACGCTCACTGAAAACGAGCAAGGAACAGAGCAGAATGTGTGACAACACCGGCATTCGGATACCATACGGTTTCTAATATGCATGATAATACGTGCTCTTGTTGACGAGTTTCTTCCGACGTTGAAGCGGGAAGCAAGCCAATGGACTTCTCTGATTGGTTTCTCGACTGCTGACAGCGGCGCGCCATCACGTCACTTCGGTGACCTTGAGTTTCCGTGGCTCGTCGATTACCGAAACATGCACTTGAAGTTCTTGGGATGCGGTTCAATCGCCACCCATGTCATCCGTGTGGGGATTGGTGGAAAAGCAAGCAGAGCCATGGTAATCAAACTATGGTAATCACACGAGTTGATGGGTGAAAGTCTCTTTTCGCAGGGCCACGGACCATTCAGCAAGTGACGACGTAAAGCTCACCACCATGCCAGCGCTAACGGGCGACCTCGTACTCTTTCGCGACGAACTGACGGACGATGAGACGCTCAGCGCGGCACTGGAGCTCATCGACGAGCTCGACTTTGAACTTCCAGGCGATTCCTCGCAGCCTTCCACGCCACTTACAAGCGTCTTGCCACGAGATGCGCAATCTGTGGGTAAAGCAAAAGTGAGTCCGCGACCAAAGCAGCGCCGGTCGCAACGCGAGCAGCTCATTGCGCTTCGATCGAATGTCAAAGAACTCGAGAGAGAGCTGCAAGTGCTCCGTGAGACCAAGCATTCTCCAGATAAAGAGCTGTGGAAGACAATTGTCATGACGCAACTGTTTGAGCGCCAGCGTGCCGAAAGCGAGAACATGCGGCTGCAATTGATGCTCTACGAACATGTGACTGCCACACGGGAGTTGGAACAAGCGCTTTTCAAGAAGAGACCGATCCCCGAGCCGGACGAACAGACAGAGAGCGCTGATACTACAAAGCGTGCGCGTCCTCGAAAGGGTATACCGCATTTAGGTGACGAAAACGTCGAGAAGGAGCTCCTCGACATCGTGGAAGCTATGTATGCAGACGTTGATACGCTTATCCAAACTCAGAAACGCAAGAACACTACCGAGCGATGCCGTTTTTCAGAAATTCGTGGTGGTGATCCAACGAGCGACCCCGTCCTCGAAGGGGCCGATGCGCGTATGTATCCGTTCGATTACCGCGCAACCGCTGACATCATGTGGCAAGTGTTTGCGGATTTCATTGACTCGAACGTCACAATACTGCAAGAGGTTTGTATCGTGTTTTGCTTAGCGCACAGCTGTGATGCCTCACACTTGCTCTGTCATCTAGCGTGTGGATGACGATGAGGGCATTGTCACGCGTCTCTATGAGCAGGACGTGGATCTCGCGACGTGGCAAGGCCAGTTTCGCATCAAGGTAGTGGGTCGGCGCTTTGTGGAGGACAATCGCATCATTCACATCGCGTGCATGCTCATGGATCCGATCGAGCTCGATACCAAGCCCGTGGACGGCCTTTGTATCCGACAGCGCATCATCGATGTGATCGAGGCTGCTCCAGTCAACTATCTTACTACACCAGCGACTCTCAAGCGCTCCTTTGGTGTCTTTGAGCCCAGTGTGTACGATTCACACCTCTTAAACGACGAGCGCAGCGAAGGCGTGGGGATGCTGACCAAGTTCGCGCTCATGTCTGGAAAGAGGACTTGCAAAGAGAAGCATCAATACTTGGAGAATCGCCTGGCAGACAGTCTCGGCATGATCACGCTGAATGGCGATGAGGTATCTGCCGCGGAGCGGAGTGGTGTGCTCAAGCGCTGGTACTACCACGACGACTCGGCAGTGTGACATGGTTACGTCTAGCAAGAGCTTTATATTCGAAACATGGTTCACTCTAGCCGATTGCGTAGACGGGAGCAAACGAGACGCGAGCCTTGGAAAGTGATTGACGTTGAAGTACAGCTCGAACCTCGTAAACAGGAAGGACCAAGTCGAGTTTCTTCAACTAGGAGCCCTGAGAACGTCGCGTCATCCAAGAAAACAGGCCCATAGGCACCCAGCACCCTTCTCTGGTCGATTGATTGGATCCAACCCATACAAGATCGCATAGAACACGACAGAAGGACGCTTTATCAACTGTAATCGCACGTTGAAGACGACGATCTCGGCGTCATGGCTTGAGCATTCAGCTTCAACTCCCCCACAAATTCGCTTCTCTGATTGGCTGAAAACCGATTGGAATCTATACGTATAAAAAACCGTGTAAAATCGATTTCATTGGAGGAAAACCCGTCTCTGCCAGGGCCGAGTCAGTTGCCCCATCCAAGTCCCAAGACAACGTGACCAATATGACGACGTTAGCGGAGGAGCTCGCGCTCTTTGGCGGCGACATGACGCACGAGGAGACGCTCAACGCGGCGCTGGCGATGATCGACGAGTTCGACTTTGACCCCAGCGACTCGCTGACGCAGACGTTGGTTGCGAACGACGAGCTCTTGGCGCAAAGTGAGCTCTTCTTACGAGAGCTTCCGAGCGATTCCTCGTCGCCTTCGAGCCCAAGCACCAGCGCCACGGCTGGTACGAGCTCACCAGGAGATGCCAGTGCAACGGATTCAGTGGATGAGGCGGAAACAGACGCGCACAGCAGTCAGCCGAAGCGACGACAGACGAAACGCGAGCAGCTAATTGAGTTGCGCACAACGGTGCAACATCTCGAGAGCAAACTGGACGAGCTACGCGAGTCCAAGCGCTCGCCGGACGATGAGCTATGGAAAGCGATCGTGACGACGCAGTTGATGGAGCGCCAGCGCGCGGAGAAAGAGAACGCGCGCCTCCGATCCATGCTGGACGAGCATGTGAATGCCACGCAACACTTGGAACAAGCACTGTTCCGGAAGCGACCAAGTCCCGAGCCAGTAGATCAGACATCATCAGAGACGGAGAGCTCTGGTACTGCCAAGCGTGTGCGCTCTCGAAAAGGCATCTCACATTTGGACGACCCAGCGATCGAGAAGGAGCTTCTCGGTATCGTGGACACTATGTATGCCGATGTAGAGAAGATTCTCAACAGTCGGATACTCAAGGGCGCGACGGGCGATCGACGCCGCGTCTCGGAGATCCGTGCAGATGAATCGACGGGTGGCACCATCCTTGAAGCGGTGGATGCTCGTATTTATCCGTTCGAGTACCAAGCAACGGCCGAGATCATGTGGCAAATGTCGGCGGACCTCATCGACCCCAACGTCACACTCATCCAAGAGGTTTGTTCCATGTTTCACCTGCTACCTATCCTGTCGGATCCTCAAATTTTGCTTTGTTCTGTAGCGTGTGGACGAGGAAGAGGGTCTCATCACCCGCTTCTTCGAGCAAGAAGTGGATCTCATGACCTGGCAGGGCCAGTTCCGCGTCAAGGTGGTGGGCCGGCGATTTGTTGAGAAGGAGCGCATCATCCACATTGCATGCATGTTGATGGACCCTGTCGAACTTGGAGGCAAGCGCGTAGACGGGCTCTGTATCAGACGACGGGTCTTGGATGTCGTTGAAGCAGCACCAGTCAGTCAGCTCATCAACCCCGAGCGACCAGGCACCCTTAAGCGCTCGTACATTGTCGTTGAACCCGGTGTGTACGATCCACAAATGCCTGACGAGGAACGACGAGAAGGTGTGGGCCTGCTGACCAAGTTCGCGCTCTTGTCCGGAAAGATGAAGTGCAAGGAGAAGCACCAGTACCTGGAGAACCGTCTGGTGGACTGCCTCGGCAAGATGACGCTCAATGATGACGAGCAACCCGCAGCTGAACGAAGTGATGTGCTGAAGCGCCGGTACCACGACGACACGGTCGTGTGACAGAGAGGACAGAGGGCTGTATGCATGAGGATACATTTGAATGCTTGCTTGGCCGTGAGTGGACATGGTGTAAAAGTCCCACGTGACCTGTACACAGATCGCTGCGTGGATCGGTCATCATGATGATTTAGGAGAGCCTGTTAGCTGGTTCGCCCACACACTGGCTCACCAGATGGCGCGGTGTTTACGGCGCCGTATGCGGCTGTCGTTTTTGGACAGAACACTTTGAGATCGTCAAGTGTATCACCGAGACCAATACATTTGCAACGCTTGTTTTGTTGGCGCATCCATCGTTTTAACTGAATCTTGGAGTAGTATGGGCAGGCAGACAGTCGTTGGTGCGAGGGAGACCTCGTGCTGCTCACTCGCTCACTCACCCACTTCCCGATTTGACCAGTCCGGCTCAGGTCCTCCAGCTCCCAAGTCTCCTTCTCCATGGCCACCCTCGCTGACGACCTCGCACTCTACCACAACGACGAAGCCTTGCTCTCGCTCATTGACTAGCTGCCTTTTGATCCCAACGACGCCCTGGCTCAACAGCTGGCGGCCAACGACGCACACTTGCTCACGGAAGACATCAACGCCTTGTTGACTGGTCTGCCGTGTGACTCTTCTTGCTCTTCTACTGCTTCGCCACCGACGACGCCGGAGACGTGCTCACCCACCGACATGAGCACGACCGAGTCGATGGACGAGGCGGAGGCGTACGCGGAGCTCATGCGGCGACGCAGCAAGCGCGAGCAGCTCTTGGACCTCCGTTCGACGGTCAAGGAGCTCGAGAGTCAGCTCGAAGCGCTCCGAGAAGCCAAAAAAGACCCCACCGACGATCTATGGAAGTCCATCCTCAAGACGCAACGGAAGGAACGCCAGCGTTCGGAAGCGGAGAACGCGCGACTGCGTGAGATGCTCAACGACCAGGTGTTTACGGCGCAGAACTTGGGTCAGGCTTTGTTCCGCAAGCGAACGAGTCGAGAAGACGATGATGGGTTGTTCGACAGTGGGATGGCTGCCGACACGACCGCCACCAACAAACGAGCCAAGGCGCACGAGGGTATGTCGCACCTTGAAGATCCAGCAATTGAGACCCAGTTGCTGTCGATCGCGCACAGTATCTACTTGGATGTGGACCAGATCCTCGAGACGCCACTGCTCAAGAGCTCCAAAGCCGAGCGCCGTCGCGTCTCGGAGATTCGCAATGACCAGAAGGCGGGGATGACCGTCATGGAAGGCGTGGACACGGTGGTGTATCCCTTTGAGTACCGCGGCGTCGCTGATGTCTTGTGGGACGTGGCCACAGACGTCGTCGACTCGAGCATGGCTCTCCTTCAAGAGGTGAGTGCCGTCATTGAGCCATGATTCCTCCTCATTTCCTCACTCATTCGTTGTTTTTCGCAGCGCATTGACCACACCGAAGGCGTCTTCACGCGCTTCTACGAGCAGGCCGTGGATCTCGACACCTGGCGCGGTCGTTTCCGTGTCAAGGTCGTCGTGTGCCGCTACATTGAGGAGAACCGCATCGTCCAGATCACATGTACGCTCATGGATCCCGTGGAACTGGATGGCCATCCAGTCAGTGGACTGTGTAATCGCCGTCGTCTCATGGACATCATTGAGCCCGATCCTTCTGGTCGTCGTGGCACGCTCAAGACCTCGCACATCATCGTGGAGCCGGGTGTATACGGCCCAGAACTCTCGGCTGAGGAGCGCGAGCGAGGCATTGAGATGCTCACTCGGTACGCAATGATCCTGGGCCGATCCAAGTGTGGACCCAAGCAGCAGACCTTGGAGAACCGCTTGATCGACGTGCTCGGCAAGCTCACGCTTGAAGAAGACAAGGAATAATGGAGTAAAAGACCAGACTTGTATGTTACATTAACGCCACGCTGTCAAAAAGATGGGTGGAGATGGAAACCTAAAAATCACAATACATAAGGGGGCTGCTTCTAATCAAACGTGACCAAGTGCGAGTCCATGCTGCTCAGCGCAATGGCAAAGGCCTGCACTGGCGAGAACGGATGTGCGTAGTCCATCGAGTAGACTTGTCGGTCCTGGGTGCGTCCAAAGAGCATCAGGGTCTTGTCCATGTCATCTGGGTGCGAGAGCAAGAAGTTCTTGACCGAGGCGGCAGCGACGCGACCACCAAAGTCCAGGCAGTACGCCTCAAGCGATTCGATCCAGACTGGCGGCTTGTTGATCAGGTTGATCGAACGCGTCTGGTCTGGGTTCTCGACTTGCGCGAGGATCGTGTCCTCCTTGTTCTGCGGCTGCCACTGCTGGATGGCCCACGATGGCGTACCATCGACGCTGCTGTCAACTTCCGGAAGCTCCTGCACAAGAGGAAGAGCCACTCGCATCTGACGAGGGCTCTTGCCGAACGTGGCGGCGTACTGCACGGCACCGAGCTCCACAGGCTGTTCACCAGTCGTGTCGTACATGGTGTACTGCGAGCCCATGTAGTTCTTCTCGAGGCGAGCAACCTGGATGGCGGCGCTGTTGTTGTCGATGTTGTTGGCCAGGTAGATCTGGAACGTCACCGACATGTCGTACTGTCGTCGGCGCGCGGCCGTGAGGATCAACGTGTCGTTGTCCTGCGTGTAGAGCTCGTAGTTGCCTCCACCACGCGTGCGGATGTAGCACTGCATCATCATCGCCTGCTGCGGCGAAGGCGCCAAGGCAAAGCGACGCATGAACGACGCGTTCAAGCGAGCCGTGGTCACGAGCAAGTTGCGCAACGCGACATCGGCTGGTGGTGGTGGCTCGACAGGAGCCATGTCACACACTGTGATGTGGTCAGCGAGCAAGGCCTTCTTCATCGAATCCGAGCAGTGTGGGCAGTTAACCTTCATCTCGTTGGCCATGCGCTGCGCGTGACGCGAGGACACGAGCAGCGAGAAGCTGATGTTCTCACGACACATTGGGCACGAGCCACGCTCGCTCACCCATCGCTCGATGCAGTCCTTGCAGAAGATCTGACCACAGCACGTAGCCTCGGTGGCCCCCGAGAAGACTTCCTGGCAGATGGCACACTCGAGCATCTTGCGCGTGTTGTCGAGCGTCTCGAGCACTTCATCACGAGGAATTGGCTCCGGCGCTGGGTACGCCAGCGAGGAGACGAGGTTGGACGCCGCCAAAGCCGAGGCGGCTGTGCGCTGACCGAGGTGCTTGGTCTTGAGCGCCGTGTGGATCTCAAAGAGCATGTCAATGACCTCCCCGACCGATCGCTCTGGCGCAGCGGCTGGCTCTGGCTCCTCCTCTGGAGCTGGGACGTCCTGATCCTGCGAGGCCATAGCCTGGAGCTCCTGGACATCTTCCATCACGGCATCGTTGTCTTCCTGGTTGTTTTCTTCGACGATCACGTCGCTGAAGCGCGCCGAAGGAGCCGTCTCGTTCTCATTGTCGTCGCTGAAGAACGAGTGATGGCGACCGAGACGTCGACGCATCGTGTGGGCGAAAATGTCGATCGTGCCTTCACCCTCGGCGAAGGTGCGGGGCACTTCAATGTCCATGTCGAAGCGCTTGTTGCGCGGCGTGATGCGCGGCGAGCTGCGTGGCGACAGGAGGATGAGTTCACTCAACGACCGCGTGCTGTGCATCTTGTTGCTCTGCTTGGGCTCGGTGACCACACGAAGTCGGCGCGGGAAGCGCGAGCGCGAAGACGTCGACGCGGACGAAAGCGGCGACGACGCGAGCGAGCTGCTGCTGTTGTTCATGGCTGCGAACGGAAGAGTGCTGGAGAGGGACGAGAGGGCGGACGGTGAAAGGCGAAGCGCTGCCTAATGGCGCAACGGAGTGGTGCTCGCCGCGGTCTCGTAACTTGAAGAGTGAGAAGGCGAGAGCGACGCAACACCACACCACACCGCACCGCGAGAGAGAGAGAGAGAGAGCAGCAGCACACACACACACACCTCACCCAGTGGCTTCGACAGACAGGGGGGGGATGCGCACGGGCGTGTCACCGCGTTGCTTGCGTTCTCTGCACTCGTCCGTGGCAGAGGAGGGCCAGCCGATCGTCCCACTGCCAATCACGGACGCGGGAGAAGCGAGATTAGCCTCCCGCCAAGCAGCCCGAGGACGAAAAGAGGAGGGAAGGGAGGAACGAGAGGTGAAGACGGCGAAGAGCACCGACGAGGGAAAAAAGTGGCTACCTCCCTGCCTGCTTGCCTTGTGTCCAGCCATGCACGGAGAGAAGCTCCTCGTCAAGCAAGTCTCCATGCACTTGGTCGTCTCTTCCACCCATTTTTTCTTTTTCTTTCTCTTTTTCTTTGCCGTTGAACTAGCTTAGCCTTCCTTTTTTCCCCCTCCTCCTCCCAATTTCTAGTCAGTTGGGGAGAACAAAGTGCGCTGATTGGTGTATTTGATCTTGTCCGCCGATCTGATTGGTCCCCACCTGAACACCAGCTGGCTTGCACTGAGCCTGGTTTCTGGCAGTTTGAAACGCTTGAGGAAGAATGATAAGGGGAGGAGGCGAGGAAGATGGGAGCACTGTCTTGCCTTCGAGCAGACGGCGAGTCTCAAGACACAGAGCCATCGCGACCAGCCTGGCTGCATGGCGACCACACGAACGAAACGCTCCAAACGAGCCACGAGCAGACGACGACCACGGAGCTTCAAGCACAAGACGGCTAGGTCGCTTTTTCGATGGCTGGCGGTCCTGAGATCGCGGGCGAGACGGACGACGACGAAAATGGAGCCATCCCAGAGACCGAGGACAGCCGGAGCTGTGTGGACCATGTCTCATGCCAGCGCGAGACGTGATCGGGCGGCGGAGAAAGAGGAGGAGTCTCCTCGTCGCTCTGGTCCAACAGCACATCCTCACGTGAGGCGGTTTCTGACGTCTGTGGCCGATGATGTGGGTCAAGGCGGAGAGTCAGTTCCGCGACCACGGACAACGACTGGTCTACACGTCATGACCTGTCAGCTTTCTTGTCGAGACATGCGGGATCATTTACAGTATCCGAGGGAACTGTATCCATGCCACCCACCCACTCACCCACTCACCTCCGAGCTGCTGGCTGGCCAGGGCGGCCGCACGCGTCGGGTCAGTCTCTCGTGGCGTTGAACACAGATCTTGGTCGTCTCCATCCGGTGGTGGGAGCACGAGTCTGTGTAGCTCCGGAACATTCACGCACGTACGGAGTACCAGCCGGGCGCCACACGTTTTGATGACGGTATCGACAGGCGTGCCACAGAGCGTACTAATTACGACCGTCGGAGTCTCGGGGATACTCAGAGCATGCTTGATCTGGATCGCGACACTCTTGAGTTGAGACGGCGGCGTACACAGTATGAGGATGTCGCTCTCTCGACTTAATCGAGCATTGTCGTAGTAGCGAGTTAGGGACTGGAACCACTGTTGACACAGCGCACTCGCAAGTGCGTCACACTTTGGCACCCGTTCGGGTTGTCGCGTGGAGATGGCAATACGATCCGCCGGGTACTGTTGCTGTAAGAGCGTCATCGCAACGGCACAGCCTACATTCCCACCCCCGAGAATGCCCACTCTGGGCAGCACGCCGCGTGCTTGGTGGTGCACCTGAGCCAGACGAAGCACGAGCAGCCAGCACTGGTGCGCGAGGGCGTCAAGGACCACTGCGCGCGTGCGGAAGGCCGCATACACGGGCGGCGCAAGGCGAGTGGGGGCGTAGAGCTCCGTACGGACGTTGAATGGGATCAGCTCCTTGTGTGTCGTCATGCCCGTCACCCACCGCGTTAGTCCTTCAAGCAGGTTAGTCCAAGACCATGAAGCGTCGCGGAAACCCCGTGGAAAATGATCGTCCAATACCGGTTTATATAGAATAGAATAGAAACGGAAACTTGCATATGAGGCGATAGAAACGCTCGTGAGGTGGCATGAGGTGGCATGGAGAACCTGACATGAGGTGGCGAGATGCCATGCGACCAAGTCATTTGGCACGGGCACAGGACTTTTCATTGATAGAGAAGACCTAGAAGACGTGGGCGCTATGACCAAGCACGTCTCGATCGCGTATGCGCTGTGGATCGTCGGTGGATGGTGCGGTCTCCACCATTTGTATTTGAACCATCCCGAGGCAGCGTTCCTCCGGACGGTGACGTTGAATTGCTGGGGCGCGGCGTGGATTCGTGACATGATCTCCATGCGACGCTACGTGCTGGAAGCGAACGCGCGTTTGTATGGCGGTCAGTATGAAGAGGAGTATGCGGAGCGACTGCGACAAGAGCAGAGACAGCACAAGCAACCACCGACGGAATGGGCCATGCCGTACATCCTCATCCTCATCGGCCAGTATGCTGGTGTCGTCGCGTCTTATCTACTACCACAGGGTTTGAATCCAGTCGTCTACGACGTGATGTTTGTGCTTGGTGCTGCGTGGGGGATCAAATTCGGTGCTGAGACCTTTGATCAGCGCGTTCAGACATCGCTGTGGAAGATCGCTCTGCCAATCGCAGTGCTTGCTCTTCCCCTGCGTTTGTTGGAGGAAGATTTGGATGGCGAAGTGGATTTGATCCAACTCAAAGCGCTCACAGTGGTTCTTGGATACGCTTCGCACGTGTACACACAGCGCTGGGCTCATGAACTCGTCATGGTGATTGAAGATGTTGAAGCTGCCGAGGTACCCAAGCCAACCACCGCGACGATCACTCCTTCTGAGCCCGTTACCACCGTCCCCGAGGTCTCTGCGAAGACAAAGTCCAAGCAGAAGAAGCCAGCCAAGTCGTTCTGGCGGGCGTTGTTGCACTACTGGGCGCTATTGAGTCTTTACGCGGGCACCATCACCACGGTGCTCGTCTTCCATGGCGACGTTACCGTGGAAGTCGATGGAGAGACGCAGACGCAGTCGTTCTTTGCAGCTGCCAGCAATGTGTGGCAATCCGACGCACTAGGAGACATCTGGGAGACGCTCTCGGCTGTGTGGGAAGAACTCAACATGGAGGACGACTTCAGCCACCAGTGGGGACGCTTCCAGGCCGATTTCGACGTCTCAGGACGTCAACGCCACCTCAAGGTCCTCGGTTTGCCCCGTGAAGCCACCCAAAGCGAGATCAAGTCTGCATATCGCCGTCTTGCACTCAAGTGGCATCCAGACAAGTACACTGGCGACGACCACGAGCTTGCCAAGACCACATTATATCAGATTCAGGAAGCGTACGAGAAGCTCACGAGCAGCGCAACAGATAACTCCTGGGACGAGCTCTAAGATTGTTTTGTTGAACCTTACGACGCAGCCACGTTAAGGCGGAATGCTGTCAGTATATTATTGACTATATGCATGTAAATCAACGACCAGCAACTTTCACACTCACGGCTTCTTAGCTATGTAAGCTGCGATACGAGGAAGGAGCTTGACGTGGCCGACAATCGCCGCAATCTTTGGATACGCCGAGAAGTCGTACGTTGGGAACAATCGGAGCACGACGTACGAGTGGATGTTGAACACATAGAGATCTGCGAGGCTGAGCTCCTCACCGAGCAAGAACTTGCCCTCAATACGCGACTCGATAAAGCCAAACACTCGAGGCAGCGTCGTTTCCTCCACGACCTTGGTCTTCTCGGCTTTCTCCTTCTCGTCAGGTGTACGCATCATGATCTCCATGATGGGACCGGCAAGGTCTTGCAAAGTGTCCACGACCATGTCCACCTTGAGAGCCTGGAGTGGGTCCGACGGGTAGAAACCGCCGACTCGAGCAGCGTAGCGAGCAATGGCCATGCTCTGAGGGTACTCTGCTCCATCGACAGTCAAGACTGGGAGTTGACCGAGTGGCAGTGTGGGCTTGAGGGCTGGGAAGTTGGTCACTCGTTCATCTTCGAAGCTGATCCCAGCAGCAGTGAAGGCAAGACGCGTGATCTCAGCGCGGCCTGGATGAGTGAAGTACGTGAGCTTGAGCTGGGGCATGGCGAGCAGCGAGGAAAATGGCAAGTGAGCCATTTGCCCTTTTGCGGAGCTGCTCGAAGTGCGCCATCCAGAATCGGATTGGTCACGACTATTAGCCAATCAAAGGATACATAGATCACTAATGGCAGTCTTGATTGGCTGTAAATCTGCTGGTTGAGCAAAATAATCGGTTGTGATTATTTCGTACCTATTCGAATCCTCACATCCCTGTACAAGTCGTTTCTTGAAAAGTGAGGAAACGTTGCGTTGTGTGATCGTTATGAACCGGTTGGTAACTTTCCATAATCCTTCCCATAAACATCATCGGATGATGCTCAGAGTGTTGGTCCGATGACGCACGGTCCATTTGAGCAGCTCAGCTCCCGAGGCACTCGCCCAAGAGCTCACTTGCACTTCCCCCAGCGCTTCCGCAATGCTCCGCCGCTGCTCACAACTCACCAAGACGCCTCTCTACGTGCCTGCGCTCGCCCGGAGTCTCTCGCTGGGCGAGGCCATCCAGGATTCTCGGTCGCGCGGCGCGTCGAGCGGCTCGACAGGCAGCGCGTCAGGACGAGCCGCAGCCCGTGGCGATCGAAGGCACGGCGCCCTTTTACCACCGCCAGCTCGTCGTGGTGGATGCAGTCTCGACGCCCACGCAATGGCCCAAGAAACTCGAGATGTCGAATCATCTGATCGCAGCGTACACCAAGGTACGCACGCCAATGCCGGTGGTTGGACGACGAGAAGAGACTGACGACGATGGTTTGACAGGCGAAGATTGCGATCAACGAGAACCCAAAGACGTCACCGTTGAATACGATCGCCGCCACGCCGTTCCCACTGCCTTCTTGTGCGGATGCAACGGCGGAAGCAACTGAGATGCCTGCGAA
Organism: Pythium oligandrum; assembly: GCA_020085045.1. Classification (NCBI taxonomy): domain Eukaryota; phylum Oomycota; class Peronosporomycetes; order Pythiales; family Pythiaceae; genus Pythium; species Pythium oligandrum. Next base: position 209,322 of record JAHRIK010000031.1, on the reverse strand, counting down.
ACACGACGTCTTGGTCTTCCCAGAGCTCGTGCGTGTGCACGACGTCACGCTTGAGCAGATCCCAGCTCTTGTCGAGAAGCTTGTCCCATCAGACGTGGATGTACAAGGCGTTTTGCATCAAGAGTGAGTCGGAACACGATTGGAAATCATTGGCATCTGCGTCTAACTGTCATGTTGTGCGGTTAGGAATCTCGAGTTTTCAAAAATGGCGGAGGGATACCACATCTTCGTGTGTGCCCATGAGCAGCGCGACTTCCGCTGCGGCTGCAATGGGCCTCTACTGCTGCGCTGGCTCAAAGACATCGGCGAGAAGCGGAATATCTCGTTGCATCTCTACAGTGCGAGCCACTTTGGAGGCCATCGGTACGCTGCCAACGCCATCGTGTACCCAAGCGGCGACTGGTTTGGGCTTTTGAACGAGCCTGCCGACGCTGAGGCGCTTGTGCAAGCTCTGGAGGACCAAGATCCGCTTCGCTTGGCTTCTCAGTGGCGAGGACGCATCAATATGACCAAGGAAGAACAGATTGAGGCTCTTCAGACAGCTTCCGAGGCATAGAATGAAGGAAACCCACGATATAATAGACTCGATTGCCCTCAGATTGGTGGGAGACGCAGGGTTGGGACTGTCACATTCGTGGTTTGCCGTTGCTTGGCTTGCTCTTCCTCCCAGTACACTGGTGGTGTCCAGCTCGTGACACCAGTCTCAGCGTGCTCAAAGTAGACGGCGTCCGTGTACATATCCACCCGCTGGACCCACTTCTGAGCCTCCACACGCTTTAATTCCTCCTCCAACGCCTTGTTCTGTGCTTCCAAGATCTTCTTTCGCTCGCGTTTCGCACGGACGAGCTCGGCGTTCTGTCGGTTCGCTCGCATGACGTCCCGCCAGCCTTCAAACACTGCGCGTGTCCCAATCCCCATCCAACGACGCAGCACCGCACGCATCTGAAGGAACTCGTATGTCGCCTTCTTCTCTACGAGCGCACACTGCATCTCCACGTATGCGACGCGAAGCTGCTGCTGGTACCTCTCGAGTAGCTCTTCGACGTTTGCAATTCGCTTGGGGTCAGGGTCCTCGTCCAGCACCTTCTCAATCGCAGTCGTCGCAATTCGTCTGTAGTCCACGACGTAGAGATCCGGCATTTCGAATGCGAAGAAGCTACGAGTAGCCTCTGTGGCTCCCTCGGCCTCTGGTTTGGGTGGTGGAGACTCTTCCTCTTCCTCCTCACTATCGTCTCCCTCATCGTCCTCCTCCACACTACCTTCGGGTTCTTCGTCGTCGCTCTCGTCATCTTTCTCCTCGGCCTCGTCGTCTTCGCTCTCATCGTCGTCTCCACCCAAATCACCCATCCCGTCCTTGTTCTCCTTGGCGACACCCCGCTCCATGTCGTCCGTTGCACTCTGCATCGCCTTCTCCACACCCTCGAGCGCCAACTCAATCTCTAGTTTCTTCTTGTCTTCGACGGAATCCTCTTTACCAAACGTCTTCAGTTCCTCTTCCAACTTGGCGATCTTCTCGTCGAGACGCTTCGCCTTCTTCCCTTGATCGTCAGTCAACGCACTCCGCTCGCCTTGAAGCTTCGCCAGCTGCGTCTCCAGAGTCTTCAATCGAGTGGCTTTGGTCTTCTCGAACGCCTGGAGCTTGGCCACCAGCGCCGCTTTTTTCTTTTCAAGTTTAGCGCTCGCTTTGCCGTGTTGAGCTCGCAGATGGCGCACGCGTTTGCGCTTTTGGTACAACTTCTTGGCCAGATCCTTGGCCATATTCTCAAAATGTAAGACACCAGCCTCGGAATTGATGAAATCCACGCATTTTCGTTTGGTTTTCGCCGCAAGACGCGCGATTTTTCGGCGCAGATACGTTGAGGCGAGTTGGTCCTTGGCCTCTTCTTTGGTCATCATAGTCATGCGGATGAGACGTGCTTGGCGCTGGCAACGGAAGGGAAGCTGAGGTGGCGCACACACCCGACGCTTGCGTACGCCGTGAAGCCTGAACGCGACCTCGTCGATACACGCACAGCGCCGAAAGCACGCAGTGGTCCGGGGAATGGACGCTGGACCAAAGAAATCGTCATAGTGCTCAAGCGCATCGTCGACTTCGTCGTGAGTAAAACGAGAAAGGAGTTTAAACGACTGTTTTTCCTCCAAGTATGGCAGGACCTGCTCCAGAAATGAGTCCCAGACGACGGCAAAGAACGGAAGCGTCTCGGTATTCGGACCTGTGAATGTATGCTGCGTGTTGGGCTCGAAGTACGCGAGAAATTCGCCTGTCATGGCATCCTGATTGCTATTTTCCGTTGGTTCTGTCGAAACAAACTGCTCCATAGCAAACGTGAGCACGCGCTGCACGTTCTCGACAATTTCTCGTCGCGAACGGCGGATGAAGTCGTCCAATGCTCGCTCCATGTACTGCATCGTGGCTCGTACACCCCGTGAGATCGTCTCCAATGGAGGAAGTTTGAGAGGATTGCGCTCCATACACAGTGTCTGAAGGTTTGTGAGCAATCGGAACGAAAAAGGAAGTTCCTCGATGCGATTCCAATCGAGTCGTAAGTCCTGGAGCGTTGAGAGGCTGCCGATGTTGCGTGGCAGCGACATTAGCTGGTTCCTGGATGCGTGGAGACTCTGTAGAGCGGGCATTCGGGTGAGTGCGTCGGGGAATTCAATCAGTTGGTTCAAGTTGACGGAAAGCAGGACGAGGTTGGACATGTTGGCGATGGAATCGGGTAGCGACGTCAGGAGATTGTTGTTAAAGTTGGCAATGCGCACAGAGAGGCAGTCACCGATCGAATCAGGAAGAGTCGTCAATCGATTATGCTCGAGCCACAGTCGATCGAGGATTCGTCAGCGCGCCGAAGGTTTCAGGTAGCGTTTCTAGTAGATTACTCGATAGGTTGAGATATCGCAGAGTCGTGAGCGTCGTGATCGAGCCCGGAAGACGCACAAGCCGGTTCTTGGTGAGATCGAGCTCCGTCAGCGACTGCAACACCCCAATCTAGGACACAAAGCCACGAGGCATTTAGAGTAATCAATCGGTTTTCTCTGGCACAAACGTATCACTTACGTTTTCTGGAAGTGATTCAAGCTGGTCGGCGATCAACGAGAGCGTTGTAAGTGTTCGTAGCGACCCGAACAGCGTCTCTGGTATCATGCACAGTGGATGCCCCGTGATTCGAAGCGCCTCGAGATCTTCCGCCAAGCCCAGGACGCGGCCCCACGTGAAGAAGCCGCGATCATGCTTCCATGCCACATTCAGCTCGTGCGTTCTTTCGACTTCTTGAACGTAAGGACTCCACTGTCGCTGGTGCAGCTGCTGAATCTGCCTCCGCCTGCTCCTGCTTCTCCTGCTCGTGTCGTTTCTTCCGAACTTCAAGTTGCTCGTGGACCCAGCTCTGACGCGTCCGGCGGTCCTCCAGTGAGGGCGTGGCGACCGCCGGAAGCGACAGGAACGAGGCTCTGGACATGACACACTAGCGAACGGCCGGGGGCATCTCGAGCATCAGAACTAGTTCAAGGTGGTAAACATAACGCTAAATAAAGTAATTGTGACAGAGATACGCGGCGCGAGTTCGACAATCCAGACAGCGCGGCACCAACCAACCTCACTACGACTGACTGACTGATTGCCTCGCCCTGTCCACACAGCAATGATGAAACTCACCTCGTCAGACGCGATTACGTCGAGAAAATTTGACGCGAGGATCGGACGTTCGATGGGCAACTGCCGCTGCTGTCATGCGACTGACCAACGGGAGATGAGTGTTCAGGCCGTTAACTTCTTCTCGAGTGCTGCTTGGGGCGACAAATTCGGTGGAGCAAATCATCGCGTGCTGACCAGTTTCTGTCGTGCAGCTGACACGCGCGCGAACTATCAGTATCAGTATCCAGGCAAAGGAGCTGACTGTTCGACTGCTCACGGTCAGAGAAAAGACTCAGTTGGCGGTGGGGGGATGGGATCGACTTCTTGAAGTCATTGAGGACGACTACATGTCAGTGGAGATGAGGTCAACTCAAGTACGTGGCGAGCTCAATCACGGCATCATTCCAAAGTTTTGATGGCTACATTGTGGCGTGAGGACCAATCAGATGCTTGTGACTCAGATTGAGAGACCAATCAAATCGTAGAAAAGCTGGATCTTGATATTTCAGCTTTGAACTTTTCAGTAGAATGAAGTCATAGTGGGTCCTCTTTGTTCTCAGACTCTCAGATCCGTGGATCCTCGCTCCCGGTCGCCCCATTTTTCAATTTACTCCAGCCACCTCATCTGCTCAAGCTTTGCTCGGTATTGTCGCACCATGTCCATCCCGGTCACGACTGAGCTCGATACGAACTAGATTTCTAACGCCATCAAGCTCAAGGACTCGATGGAGCCTGTGGCGATACCAGTGGAGGTACAGGTGGCAGAGAGTGACTATATCGACTCCATTGTTGACGTCCTTGTATATCGCTTCCCATCGCTGAGAGAGAACTTGAGTTGGGACGAAGAGCTGGCTGCCGTCCGTCCGACGATCTCGGAACTGTGCTATTGAACGAGCTAACCATCCACGTGTACAGTAGAAAAGTCTTTTAATGAAGAAACCATTCGTATTGATTAGTAACCTCGTGTCAGCTGGATGGTTGGAGGCTATTGGATTGCTCTTGGTGAATTCCACATAGTCAGAAGCCCCAAAAGTACACTTGGGCCAAGAGAGTGTGCTGTAACTCATCGTTGATAACCTGTCCTGCAAGAGGCGGCTTCTTCCAACACAGATACTGGGTGATCTTCCACCAAACCTCCGGTGGGTTGCTTGTTGTGATGCTCTGCGATTGCGGTCTCGTCTGGCATAACGTGTCGATTGGATGAATAGCTTTCCTGAAGTAAGGCATGATCATCGCCTGATTGCTGATCTAGTCCTGAGTAACACTGATTATGATGGAGGGTGTTCCCCTCAGCGCCATCCATGAATCCAGTGACACTTCCCGTTTTCCTAACGGACGCCAGGGATGAGATCCCAGTGTACCCATACGGCGTCGCTTGAGGCTCAAGATTCTCGAAGAATGCTGACCCCCGTACTCGCGTTTTCGTGGCGCCGATGAGTCCTCTTTGACAAGTTGCGCATCCAAGTGAGACCGGGCACATGAGAGATCACAGGGCGCAGGTGTCAAAGAATACAGCAAATCTTCTTTTTCTGCTCTCTGATAGTGGCAATACTGAAATCCTAGAGTGCTCGCGAAGCTAAAATTTCGCGTCTGTAAATGCTACAGTAGATACTGTGGGTACACTGTGTGGATACACTTCGAATTATGCTCAGCCAATCCGAGATTTTGATTTTCATCTTTTCGTAAGCGTTCTTCCACAACTTCTCCCCCGGACCGGTTTAATACCGAGGGCCACCAGTCTCCCGGTACGCCAAGCGGGCTCGGGCTTGACGCCCGAGCCTCCCGTTCCCAGCCTCAGTCTCCTTCTTACAAGCTAAAGCATGAGCGAAGAAGCCTTCTGGACCGAGTTTGCCACCATCTTTGGCGAGAAGGAACTGGACCTCTCCGACGCTCTCGCTTTTGCCGACGAGTTCGTCTTTGCGGATTGGAAGGTTGATCCCCTCACGCCTCAACCCATCCAGCCAGAAGACCTGTGCATAACCCCGTCGACCCAAGACTCGACCTTGACGCCACGCGAGCAGACAGATGTGAGCAGCATCGAGCCTACCAGACGTTGGGCCACGCGACGAGAGGAATTAAATTATTTACGAGCAGCAGCTCAGGAGCTTGAGAGCCGCCTGGCCGTCCTTCGCGATCCCATCTCCCAGCTCTACCGCTGCAGCTCGACAGAAGTGGAGAAAGTGTGGGCTAGCATCGCTGCCCGTCAACTTCATGCGCTGCATCGAAGTATGCGTGAAAACGCCCGCCTCAGAGTCATGGTGCAAAGCCAGTTGCGAAACATCCGGAGTATCGAGCGCGTTGTCACGAAAACATCACCGGACGATGTAAGTCTTCAGTCCTTCCTCAAATTACTTGGTGTATTTACTGACTGCGTTCTCCTTTGTATAGATTCCCTCCTGGGACATCACCCCCCGAACCACTGGACCCTGTCTCTTGCCTCATTGAAGACCAGAAGATGAACGACGATGCGTTTAATATGCTCGACGATTTTGAGCGGATCTTGTCCGACCCATGCTTCCTTCTTCAGAACCAAGATATTTACGCAGTCCAAATGACTGCCGACGTCGACATGGAGGCACGGTACTCCCCCTTTTGACTAGCTTAACCGAAGTAGAAGAAAATATGCGGTATAGATCCAAGTGGCTTGCATTCTATGGAAGTGTGTGATGTAGTAAATGCATATCAATGAAGTGGCCTCCACAAGAGGAATGTGTATGCAACTTGTGTGTCCTCCTCTTGTACATATTCATGCACAACTGACCCCAAGCACTCTCTATGTACAATGGCTCGGGTGGATTCTTCAAGTTCATCATTGAGAAATCTGTACCCGTGGCTCCGAACCCAAATTGCATAGATGCTTTTACATTCGTCTCGGGGTTCGAGCGTACAACTGTTCTGGTGGATGCTCCATGCCATATTGTAACGCAGCATCCCTAGCTTTCGTTATCAACACGGAATGCGTATGGTGTGATCGAACTGTTCGATGTCTACATGTATCCTCCGAGGCTCGCGAGAGCGTGCTCGATGGGGGAATTCAAACGACACATCATAGAATGCCTTCTAAGAGAGACTTTAACAAGGATTTATTGCTGGGCGGCACTAATGAATACTACAGCAGTATGCCTCCAACGCTTCGTTCCTCACTCGGTGCGTCCAGACGCAGGGGGCCTTCATTGAAGATCAAAGAGCTAGGGACCTATCCTTCCAGAACTCTATCACTAGTAGTATGAGAGAGAGGGATAAGCGGGCAGGAAGGTTTGAAGGTGTAAATACGATTTTACATTTATAAATTAGTCGAGTGTTGTCTACTGGAGGCCCCGGAATGGGTCCATGTTCTTGAGTTCCTGGTCCCAGCTGAGGAATCGCTCGAGTGGTGGGCACCACTTCTCCATCTTGTACACCACCTTGGCTCCAAATTGCATCTTTGGCTTGGATGGCGAGCGGGCAGCGTCCACAGGGTGAATAGTCTTCATCGACTTGCTCAACGACTTGCTCGACTGGTGCGCGAACTGCTTCATAATGAGTGGTTTTGGTGGCTTGGAGGGTGTGTTCCGTGCTTGGGAGATTGGAGAATGTCTCGCCAGGACGCACTTCCTGGGGCCTACGCACTCGAATTGACTTGGTGTGCCCTTGGATTCACTTCCCAGGAAATAAATCTCCTCGAAAGAAAAGATGAATCACTTGGGAGTGAACCCAAGGACGATTTTGAGTTTGATGTTTGTGAGCCAATCAGATCGTATGCATAGCTCATTTCGACCAATCAACGCCCCCGATCTACACGTCACCACATGATTTCTAGAAATTCACAGTCACAGGATCGCCAAAAATTGGGATAAATCACTTGTCAACTGGACATCTTTGCTAGTTGGCACATCTGCTAGTGCTGGCCTCGGATGATCGAATTAACTTCTCAATCCACAACTTTCCTCGTACTTCACAAGCCGCACTCAAACGAACAAGTCCCGATGCCGAAATCACTCAAGACGGAAATGCCAGTTGCTGATGCCTGCCAGTCGACTAAGCTCGACACCGCTATTAATCCCATGCACGTATCAGTGCACGCTCAGAATGAGCAGAGCAAGGACCTCGCGACAACGATGGTGAACCAACTTGAAGACTGGTTCCCTTCGCTCAACAGCTTTCTCAGTTGGGACAAGGAGCTGGACAACCTCGGCCCGCTAGTGCCAGAGTGGAGCTAGACGACCACAATACGCTTATGAGCCATGTAAATTGTGTACGATAGAAGAGGAAATGAACAAAACAATAATGAACATGGTGATTAAACTGTAATTTGACGCACGCCTTGAGCTCCTGCCGTTGATCCAAGCAACAAACTCAAGACGATAGTCCCTTAAGCCACCTCTCTTGAACACAGTATACGCTCTGCTCTGAGCATATTCGTCGTGGAAAGAGCACGAGCTCGTCAAGCTCGTCGCCAGCTTTTCCGGCAGGTATAATATCGACGTTTTCGACATCACAAGTCTATTTTCGACACACCCTTTTTACGGACTATACGTTCTTATTCCAAGGTTTTCGACGATGCCCACCAACTTGGTCGGCTTCCTCTGCCACGTCACTTGATTTGAGTATGCTCGCTGCACTCGGTGGCGTCGTGTCATCCCGCCCGACGTTGATGTAAACCTTCCAAGTTCAAGCGCTCGCCCCTCGGAATCGGTTCATTCAACGAGAACCACCATGGCCCCAAAGCCCACGACCGCCACCACCAGCAACGGCGCGCCATTGCCGCCAAACGGCATCACGGCCTCGGCCACTGCCGGCCCACGCGGCCCAATCGTGCTCCACGACTTTGCGTTGATCGATCACTTGGCTCACTTTGACCGTGAGCGTATCCCAGAGCGTGTCGTGCACGCCAAGGGTGCGGGTGCCTTCGGTTACTTCGAAGTGACGCACGACGAGATCACCAAGTACACCAAGGCCAAGCTCTTCTCGCAGATTGGCAAGCGTACGCCAGTGGCCTTGCGATTCTCGACCGTCGGTGGCGAGTCGGGCAGCGCCGATACCGTGCGTGATCCTCGTGGTTTCGCCGTCAAGTTCTACACGGAAGAAGGCAACTGGGACCTTGTGGGCAACAACACGCCAATCTTCTTCATCCGCGACCCAATCCTCTTCCCAAGCTTCATCCACACGCAGAAGCGCAACCCAGCCAACCACTGCAAGGACGATGACATGATGTGGGACTTCTTCTCGCTCCGTCCGGAGACGATTCACCAGCAGACGTTCCTCTTCACTGACCGTGGTATCCCAGATGGCTACCGCTTCATGAACGGCTACGGCAGCCACACGTTCACCAACGTGAACGCCAAGGGCGAGACCGTGTACGTCAAGTACCACTTCAAGACCGACCAAGGTGTTCGCAACTTGCCAGTCGACGAGGCTGCGCGTCTCGCGTCGTCGGACCCAGACTACGCCACACGTGACTTGTACGACGCCATTGCCAACAAGGACTACCCAGCCTGGACGCTCTACATCCAGAAGATGACTGCCGCTGAGGCCGAGAAGTCGTCGTTCAACCCATTCGATGTGACCAAGATCTGGCCACACAGCGAGTACCCACTCATCGAAGTTGGTCGTCTTGTGCTTAACCGCAACCCAAAGAACTACTTTGCTGAGATTGAGCAGATCGCGTTCTCGCCATCGCACTTGGTGCCTGGTATCGAGACCTCGCCAGACAAGATGCTCCAGGGTCGTCTCTTCTCGTACCCAGACACCCACCGTCACCGTCTTGGCGTCAATTACCAGCAGATCCCAGTAAACCGTCCGCTTAAGGAGCCTCAGACGTACCAGCGCGATGGTGCGATGACGGTCAACGGCAACATGGGTAGCACGCCAAACTACTTCCCAAACAGCCAGGGCGGTCCAGCCGAATCCGAGCACAACTACCTCTCGTACAAGGGCGACCACGTCATTGTCAACAAGAACAGCACCAAGGACGACGACAACTTCACGCAGTGCCGTGAGTTCTACCGCAAGACCCTCGATGCCGCTGCGCGTGACCGTCTCGCCTCCAACATCGCTGGCTCGCTTGTGAACGCCTCGAAGAAGGTCCAGGAGCGTGCCTTGGGCAACTTCCGACAGGTGGACCCAGACTACGCCGAGCGTGTGCAGATAAAGGTTGCTGCCTTGGCTGCGCAGAAGCCTGAGGCTCGCAAGGTGGCGCCACCAGCTCCACTGAACCCACCACGCAAGCGTTTCGCTGTCGTGCCTCCAACGGATGATCTCGCTCCGCGATTGTAAGAGAGGTTTGAAGAGCAGTAAGCTCATTGCTGTTGTGTTCACAAAATAAAAAGCGCGTTAATCCGTACCGAGATATTGCGTTGAATTAGCGCCTCTTTCGTAACAGTACACATACATCAAGAGCTCTTAGCTTACAAATCATCATCCGTTGGTTTCTGCTTGGCGATCATCTGTTCGGCCTGAATTGCAGTAATCGCCACCGTCGTCACGATATCCTTGACTGTTGCGCCGCGACTGAGATCATTCACTGGCTTCCGAAGACCCTGAAGCATTGGGCCCATCGCGATACAGCCCGTGCTCTGCTGCACGGCCTTGTAGGTGTTGTTACCCGTGTTCAAGTCAGGGAAGATCAGCACATTGGCGTGACCACCGACCTTGGCACCGCTGGGAATTGCCTTCAGCTTGGTCTTGGCGATCGACTCGTCGACAGCAGCATCGTACTGGATTGGACCGTAGATATCCAGGTCTGGTCGCATTTCTTGGGCCATCTTGGTGGCTTGACGCACCTTGTCGATAATTGGACCCGTGTTCGAGTCACCGGTCGCGTACGAGAGCAACGCCACACGTGGGATCATACCAAATGCCTCGGCACTCTCAGCACTGGTCACAGCGATCTGTGCCAACTGCTCGGCTGTTGGATCGGTATTCACAGCGCAATCGCCATAGATGCGCACTCCACTTTCGAGACACATAAAGAAGATACTCGACACCAATGGACGCTCAGGCAAAGTCTTGATTAGCTGCAGAGCTGGTCGGATTGTGTTGGCAGTAGTATGGCACGCACCCGAGACCATACCGTCCGCGTCGCCCATTTCAACCATCATCGTGCCAAAGTATGTTGCTTCAGCGATCGTATCGCGAGCATACTCAGGAGTGACACCCTTGTGCTTTCGCTTCTCGTAGAAATACTTCGAATACTTGTCGAGCAAATCGCTTTTCGCTGGATCAATGATCGTAGCACGAGACAGATCGAGGTTGAGAGTCTTGGCATGCAATCGGATTTCCTCAGGATTACCCAAGATCGTCACCTTGGAGAGACGCTGACGCAAGACTTCGTCTGCTGCCTGAAGAACGCGAATATCCTCACCCTCGGTCAGCACGATATGCCGCTGGACATTTCGCGCCTTGTTGAAAACAAAGTGTTTGAACTGCTTCGGTGAGCGGTTGACGACATAACCCTGGTTCAATTCACCGATGAGAGCCTCCTTTTCAACGAACTGGTCGAAAAGATTTCGGCACTGCTGGATCTTGTGAACACTGGTCGGCAGAATATCACTCGCGATACGGCTGAGCTTGTTCGCGGCACGGTAAGAGTCCTCTTCAACTGAGAAGATTGGGATCGAGAGGCCCGTCTTGTCAAAATCCGCGACACCTCGGAGAATCTCCTGAGTGTTGCTCTGTGGATAATCACCGTTCGTCAAAACAATACCCGCCACCGAAGGCAGCACACCTGGGATTCGAGAAGCCAAGAGACCGAGCATCACATCCGAGCGATCGGCGGACGCAATCACGAGCAAGCCATCCTTGCGCTTCTTCATGTGCTCAAAGAGATCCTTGAGATGACTCGTTGCGACGATAGCGTCCGACACCACGACATTGTTGGCAATCTGTTTGTTACCAAAGAGTTGCTTCGCTCCCAGCTTGTGAGTCACTTCATTCAGACGCTTGGAAGCCACGAGGTCATCAAACGGCAGGAACCCCAGGAACGGCATCTTCTCCGCACCGAGTTTGGCACGCAACCTGATTCCAAAGGCCTTTGGATCCTTCGTATTGACGCGATTGGCGATCGTACCAAAGTAGTTCAAGCCCGCATCGTCCACCTGTTCCTTCCCGAGCATCGAGCGCGACACAATCTCTCGAACCATATCGTCTTCGGGCAACACCACGCGTCCCATGTCCGTAATATGCAGCACCGGCGATCCCAGCGCCTTGGCGAGGTCCACATTGATCTTCCAGCTCATGGACGTCTCGTGCTGCATGATCTGCGCGCCTTCGATGATCATAAAGTCGTGCTTTTGCTTGACTTGCTCATACTTGGTCAGAATTTCCTCCACCAAGTCGTCTTCTTTCCCTTCGAGCCAACTCTGCAACGCGTGGTCACTCGACACGCCGTACAGCTCGTCCACCGGCTGCGACAGCTCCAGCTCGCTCTTCATGAGTTCCACGTGGTGATCTCTGTTCAACGAGCCTTCTGCCGGCGCAATGGGACGGAAGTAACCAACGGACGTGAACTTTTGCTCGAGAATATGCGAGAGACCGATGAGTACGGGTGATGTCTTGCGGATCATGTCGGTGGACGTGACGTAGAGCGAGTCGGCGGGCACCTTGCCATCGCCGAGCGCGGAGCTAAGTCGCCGCAAGGGCGTGCGGAAGACGGCGGAAGACGTCGGCGCCACGCGCGCTAATGGCCGTCGGAGACGCCACATGACGGAACAAAGAGTGACGGTATCGGCGCAACCAACAAGCCGACGGACGGAACCAACAAACCAACAGAGGGGTTGGTTGCTTCTTTGCTTCAACTTGGACTGTGATGCGAATCCGAGTGAGTGTTTGGCGAAATCCAACAAGTCCGAGTGGTAAAAATCAACGTGTTTGAAACAAAAGATATACAAAACTTGTGGTTTGTATGCGGGGAGTGTTTAATACAGCGTCTGGGTGTCAGAGACACGAAGGCGGCGTGATGTGACAGTCTGTCTGGTGCATCGTGCGGTCCTCAGCAGGCTGCGTGTCTTTTCTTCGGGTTCGTCTCAGATACTACGAGTGTTACGATGATGATGACGATAGTACTAGTCATAGTCTCTCTCCAGCATACGTGGATGATGACTTGAGAAAGAAACGAAAAGAATGGGATCTCATCCGAGTACAAGAGCGCAAATGCCATTGTAGGTTCAGTTACGTGACCTATCTAACTAGCTCTAGATCGCGATGCGGGCTCTAGATCGAGAACTCGTTGAAATTGGCCTTGTCACGGTTCTTCTTCTTGTTCTTGGCCTTCAAGGCCTCCTCACGGGCAACCTTCTGGGAGGTCGTCTCGGTCGGCTTCTTCTTCTTGGCCTTGGTCTTCAACACGCTCTTGATGTCCACCACAGTTGGGGCTTCCGTCTCCTCCGTCTTGGCCTCCGTAGCGGCGGCTGGCTTCTTCTTGCCCTTCTTCTTCTTCTTTGATGAAGAGGCGGCGTCACCCGACGCCTCAGTGGCCGCTGGCGTTGGCTCTGGCTTGGTCTCCGCGACTGGAGCAGGCGTCTCGGCTAAGAAAAAAGCAAAAGTGTACCCATGAGCCACAGAAACATCTAGATGGCGGATAGCGCTGATGGTACTTACTACTGATGCCGAGCTCGGCCAAAGCCGACTCGAATTCTTCCATTTCGAGCTTCTTCTGCTCCTTCTTCGAGAGGATCTTGGCAGGCGTCGCGGCCTTCTTTGGCTGTGCTGCGGCAGGCGCGGCGACGTCCTTCTCGTCCTCTTCTTCCTCCTCGTCGTCGCTCTCCTCCTCGCTGTCTTCCTCCTCTTCTTCCTCTTCTTCTTCGGCAGCTTCAACCTCACCTTCGGCCGATGGAACCACGCCACCCGCTGGGACTTCGTCATCGCTCTCATCGCCCCAGGCAGAGGTCGACTTCTGGTTCACGAACGCGAACACATTCTTCTTGTCATCGGCAGCACCGGCCTCCTTCTTGGCAGCCTTCTTGCTCTTCTTGTCCGTGTTCAACGCTGTAACATAACACCAGATCCACCACAACACGAGCCAGCTGTCAGCTCTGTTCTTCGCTTCAGGTCCAATTCACGAGCCTGCCCAGCCCCACACACGTCACGTACCGGCGAACACGTTCTTCACCTTGATCTCTCCGTCCACGCGCTTCTTTGGCATCTTGTCTGGCTCGGCTAAGCTCTTACTCACTTGCTCTTCCTAACTCTGGTCGGCTCGGCGCACTTTCATTGGCGCCCCAGGAGATCCACCTCAAGGAGACATGGGGAACCGTCGGTGAACCGGTCCCGAACCGTCGAAAACGTCGATAACGCGTCAGTCTACCGGTCGAAATCAGGCGCCCACTCCCATCATGATTTTCGACAACCCAGCCACACACACACACACACACCGCGCTCTTCTTCCGACACGTGCGTGGTCTATTTCCGGACGCCAAAGCCGACCAGGACCAGGACCCCCACCGAGCCTAACCAACGCCGCCCTGGGCCTAACCACCGTCCGCACTCTCGAAGGAACGCACGGTCGTAACCCACAGCGATCCTTCCTTCTGACTGACGCAGAAGAAGACCAGCCGGCCGTCGAGTGTGCGTGCGTGTCCGTGAGTCCCTGGGCTGGCGCTGCGCTCACCACAGTGTGTGTAGCCTTCGTTTGCCTGCCTGCCTGCCTCCATGACCAAACTAAAGGATGTCTACGGTACCTACAAGAAAGAGATGTCGGCCAAGTTCGATAACGAGATCGTCGCCGTCGTGGCCCGCGGCAAGCCGGGCTATGCGAATCTGAACCACCTCAATGTGGGCTCCCCGGGGAGCGACATCAGCGATATGGACGACACGACGGATCTCGAGGAATTGCTGGCGCACGGCACGAGCAAGGGACCGCAAACGCATCCTTGTACGTGCTTTTATGGGATTTCGTTGGATTGGTAGAGACATGGGTACTCACCATGGCTTGACTTGTGATATTGATAGGTATCATTTGCTGCGCCATCTTTTCGTTCTCGGGATTTATTCTGCTGGTAGGTTGGCATGGGCGATGAGGAAGGATGGCGGTGTGGATTAAATGTGTATGCCTGTAGCTCATTGTGGGCTCAATCGTGAGTAGTAACTCGCTCTACATCCACGTGACGCCGCCCAAGGGCAAGAAAAAGTCCTCGTTGGCTACCAGCATCTTTCTCGCCGCCTTCCTCTACCTGTGCGTCTTCGGCACGAGCGTCATGTACTTCCTCCGAGCACGTCGGGCGCAGAAGGTGTACCAGCTATCGATGGACGTGCACGCCGACTAGCGACGTGGCGATTGATTGAAGACCATCACCTTTGATCCAAGGAGCGATTGAAGCGTGTGCTCAACGATGAGAATGTGTAGATTAGCCACTATTTTATCCCCCTCGAGTCAGCCGGCTTCTCTCGATCAGGTA
This sequence comes from Pythium oligandrum, assembly GCA_020085045.1. NCBI lineage: Eukaryota > Oomycota > Peronosporomycetes > Pythiales > Pythiaceae > Pythium > Pythium oligandrum. The sequence goes on along the minus strand of JAHRIK010000031.1, from coordinate 194,316 downwards.
GAGAACACGGGAGGAGCTGTTTGACTCCTACCTCAGTCCATCGACGAACAAATGAATTTGATTGAGATGAAGAACGCACAGGTCCCTATTTGATTGAGCCCCCATTTTGTCCTATTTGACCGACTTGGCAGGTGAACGTGTGATGCTGGGTCACATCATTTCACTGGCCCACCAACGCGAACAACAAGTATTGCGTGCAGTTCAACGCAAATATCCTAGCAGTGTCACCAAAAGAATTATGATTTGATTCACTAATAACAAAAAACACTTCATGAGAGGAGGAACGCACATATGTATATGTGCGTTCCTCCTCTCATGAAGTGTTATTTGTCAGGCTTGATGATTATATGTGTATTCACATACGTATAATTATCAAGCCTGACAAACAACACTCTCCACGGAAGTAGCTCATGGTAAAGCTTGGGTTGTACTCTCGTCGTTTTCGCTCTCGCTCTTGTACTCCATTGGACGCTCAAACTGAATCAGCCCCTGAGACACTGCTTCGTCAAACGCCTTTTGAGACGCTTCTGCGCGCGCTTTCTTCTTCGAAATGGCGGTGGCCTCCCCTTTGATCTGGCCGTTGAGCGTACAGACGCACTTGAAAGCTGTGGTGTGCGGCGAAGGCGAAACATTTTCGACTTCCAGCTCGACCTTCAACTGACGCTTCATCTGGAGCTGATTCAGAAGAATTTGGACCTCAAACTGTCGCTCGTACACGGTGAGACAGAGAGGCTTGCCTGCACTGACATCATCAAATGCCCCTTGTTGAGAATCAGGCGAGTCGCTGGCTGGTCCGTCTTGAAGAGACCGCTCGTATGCCTCCCAGCGCTCCTCGTCCTCTGGTAGGAGCGTGCCCAAGCTTCGTTTCATCTCCCAAATCTTCAGAAGGGCGATCTTACACGCTTTACCCTTCGCAGCCTTCTTCGATGGCGCTTCAATGGCACCTGCCAACACAGCACCTGTTGTTCCATCAGAGACTGTGCATGCAAAGAGCGGTGGCTCTCCGTCATCAGGATTGTGGAGTTGAGTGAAATCAATAATCACCTACACATCAGACTTGTTCAGCATATACCAGGATACTTCAATAGAATGGACACAAAAGCGTACCTGATGTTTGATGCGGTTGAAGTAGTTTTGAAGCACTTGGACGAAGTTGCTGTCTCGGGATAGAGCCGGCAATGGAGTGACTTCGATAGCACGAGCGATTTCCGCACGTTTCTCCTCCGCCAGCTTCGCTCTCTCTTCTGCCTTCCGTTGCTGTTCAATATCGTAGAGCCTCTTTTGTTCAGCCAACTCAGCTCGAGCCTCCATCTCCTTCAGCTCCGCCGTATCAATCTCTCTTTGGAACTTGACAAGCAACTTGTTCTCGGGATGGAAGTCCAATGCCTTCTCAATCACAACACGAGCATCCTCGTACATATGATCCATCACGTGCAGCTTTGCCAGCGCGTATAGCGCCTTGCTCGACCGCTCGTCCACCGCAAGGGCCTTGTTGGCATAAAGCTCGATCGTCGCGCCATCCTTCAACTTGATCGCACACACGGCAATGTTGCAACACAACGTCACATAACGCACTCGCCACTCCTGCTCTTCCCACTCGCACGGGTCAATCTTCTCTCCATAGTAGTCGTCCTCGTGGAACGCAAGCAGCGCCTCGAGACTCTTCTTGAACGCGTTCATCGCAGGATACACATCTCCTTTCTTGAATTTGCGCTTGCCATCTTCTTGCGCGGCGTCAATGTCGGCAATGTAATCCCTTGAGCCAAAGCGCCGCTGCATCTCGGCTTGGAACATATCCACGACCTCGGACTTGTGTCCCTGCATCATGTCTCGGTTCGGATGGTCTCGCAGTCGACAGAGCACATCCTGGGTCGCCGGATCCCACACGTGGTCTTCAAAGGACCGCGACGTGTCCTGCAGGAACGTGATCAGCAGATGCTGAATCGGCTCGACACCCAGCAGAGGAGCTAGGAACTGCTGCGTGGCCTTGTCCGTGCGCTCGAGCGTCGTCCGCAGGCGCAGGACGTCGTCCACGTGCATCTTGGGCGTCGGCATCTTCCACCAGAGTGATGGTATCCTCGACCAACCCGTCGCTATCGTTAGATAACCGTACTTTACAGCGTAATTACGTCCACAACCGCGTAAAAAAATGGAAATCTTTCCCAAATCATGACTTTTTACGCTTCCGGGGACGAGAGTGATGGTCTCGCATGAATGGGCCTTCTGCAAAGCGCGCGGAAACCACGGAAACCAACGGCAACATTGGACCGAGTGCATGGAAATGGACGACTCCAGGGCGTCCCAGACGACCAACGAGGGCGAGCGAGCGACGGGAGAGCGCGTGTATGCGTCCAGAGAGGTCCGACCCTCCACTGGACGGCGTCCGGCGTCCGTAGCGGGCTTACAGGCGATGCGGCAAGGCACTGGACGCAAGCGACTCGCGCCGAGAATGCGGCAATATGACCACGACGACGAGGAAATGTACACAGAGCAAGTCTATCGAGTGACCAATGCGATGCCTGAGCGGTATCCGCGGTCGCGTGTCCGTCCGGACGAGCTCGTGATGGAGGACACGCTGGAGGAAGAGTTCAAGAGCGGCTTTGAAGCAGGTGGCGTCGACGAGCATGTGGCGATAGAGCGACTGCCGCAACGCGTGCGGTATCTCAAGCTGAACACGACAGTGTTGCCGGATCTGATCGTGCCGTATCTCTATGGGGATCGACAGAGCCGGATCAATGCGATCATGGACCAAACGGGTTGCACCATTGATTACTGCCCATTGTCGCCGGAAGAGCAAGGTCAGTCGCCGCAGAGCATGTCGTACATGATGAACTTCCTTGTGTCGGCTGAGACTGTCCCTCAGGTTCGTTTTCACATAAAAGTATTGAATAATGGGACTATTGTGCTGACTTTATATTCATATTGCAGCTTGAGGCGGCGTGCAAGATGCTGCGGAATGTGGTGGATCGCGTGCAGTTTCACGTGCAGCAAAAGCTTGCAGTTGCTTCATCGATGCGCCGGCGAAGTGGCTCCATCAGACATGAAGCTCCCGAGAGAATCGAAGACGAAGTGGAATATCTGCATGGTGGAGTGTATGGATCATTTGTCAAGGCCGAGCCAATTGTCTACGATCAAATGCCGCCGAGGGAGTACCCGCATCGATATCACCAAGAAATGTTGCTGGACGACAACGACTTTGACATGGAGCCGATGTGGATGGAAAATCGCCGCTATACTGTGCCAGACCCCAGTCGGCGTTTTCGTCCAGTTCGAACGGTTTATCGCAGAGTGCCTGTGTACGTCGACGAAGATGGGTATCCGTTGCAGAGCTCCGTCGTTCGTGGTAGAAGTCGGGTCACTGCAAGATCTCACTCACCTCGCCATCCTGATTCGGGTCTCTCATCTCCTGGGCACCCTGGACAGCCGATGCCCGGTGTAAATGGGCAAAGTGATCGTGTACGAGCACAGGTTAGAACATCAAATGTTCGATCCCGTGACCCAAGCGTGCCCGAGCGTGCTCATCATCGGCAAGAATCCAGTGATGATATTGACGGTGACGAAGGGATGCACAATGCACGACGAGGTGTGAAGCGACGACTTGTTAGTCCAAGGACCGAGAACTGGTATTATCGTCGACGATCATTCCGACAAGGACCGAGTTTGTATGAGTACTTCAGCGAAGATGACGATTGGGGTGACAGAAGTGTTGTTGGCAATCACAGTGACCAGCGAATTCATTCACACCACGTTGACCTTGATGACGAAGCAACTGGACCAGCCGAGGTGGAGAAACTTGAGACCGATAGTGTTATGGCCGACCGGGGTAACTTACGTCATGAAGGCGCATCAACTCAGACGAATGATGTCCCGAGTGATTCGTTTATACCTCCTCCCGTGACTCCTGGGCGAGTATCGGATATTACTCGAGATGTCCCTGTTCAGTCTACAACCTCGAATGGAGACATCTCTGCAAACAGTTCCAGCCTTGTCGAAACGAGTGTCGGAATAGCCTTTCGCGATGAAGTACAGGACTCACAACCGCCAATTCCAGACCAGCCTGCTGAACGACAGCCAGCCGATGCGATGTACACACCAGCTCCTCCAGCCGAACAATCTTCTGTTGCATGCGTACCAGAAGTGTCGAGCAAATTATCGTCAGAATCTAGTCATCTCGACGGTATTCCTCCAGTCGCAGTTGGCGCTACACAGGAGTTTGTAATAACGAGCCAAGATACTGGCGAGTACACGTCGGTAGACCGCGAAACAATCAATGATGCGACTGCGGATAGTTCCCAAGATCAAAATCTGCTCGAGCCACGCACCAGACAAAAAGCCACCAAGCAGAAGATAGGGAGACCGCTCACAGCCAAGACAAAGATCAAGAGATCTCGGGGTATTCAAACGAGCGAGCTACTGATGCAGCAGCTGGCAGAGGTCAATCAACGAGAAACGCACCAATCCGAAGTTTTTGTGAAACTGAAAGCTCAGGTGCATCGCGTCACATTGGCAACAAAGCGATGGTCTTCGATTCAAGAGCTGCAAATACTTCACACGTGCATCCAGGATCTCTTGATGGTGGTTTCCAAGGACCAAATCATGGAACCTAAAACGAAAACTGAGGCTCTTCAGGTTTTAGATGCCGCAATCTGTGGATTGGAAGGCTCCCCAGCTCTGGATATCTCTCAAGTGAAGAAGTTTCGATCAGCTATTGAGCTCGCATTGAAGACATGCTCGGCAGGAATACCCGTCACAAGCGTGTGCGTCAAAGTGCCTGATAGTAAAGCCGTCGAAAAGCTTGGAAGCAAATCGCTTCCCTTGGGAGAGGTGGCTGATTCTTATGGAAAGTCCGATCTCGATGCCGAGCTGGACATTCCCGATGCTGTCGGTATCTGGAGTACAGATGCTATGAAGTCTGAAGAAGAAGTCAAGCGAGCAGTCAAGGAGGAAAACCATCTTGAGATACCTGTCGAAGCCCCATCGTATGTGTCCCCATTTTTCAACGACATGGTAAACGAGTCGTCAACATCGGTCGCGATGGTTGGTGCTCAGCGACGTCTATTACGAGAGCTGGCAAAGAGCGATCCATACTACTATGTTCGACCGTTGAAGCTCACTAAGGGTCCTCGCAGTATTGGATCGTCAAGCTGCTCGTTTGGCTGTTTTGGAGGATCTTCGACCAAATGGGAACGGAAGGTGGTTTCCCAAGTGAGTTCCCGGATGAAGTGGTTCGACTCGGTGGCCTATTCGCTCGCTAAGGTATCTGGTGGGAAAGAGCTGTTGAGTCGCAAGAAGATGAATTCAACCATTCGGAAGCTGCATCTCGTGGCCTTACAGTTGCACTGCCTCCTGTCTCATCTGTACTGCGTTCGGAAACGCTTGAAGTGTCGCGAAATTGACTCTTTGCCGACGGCATTGAACAATTCGTATCACGAGAAGCGTATGAACGGCTACAAATCGCGTCTCAAGTTGATGGTGCATCAACCACAGCTTCACAGCAACGTGCCAGAGGAGCTCCTTCGTGATACTTTCGAGTTTTTCCCAGAATTGCTTCTTTGTGTGGACATGTGGGGTAACGACCTGAGGGACGGTGTAGCGGAGAAACCTTCTGACGTGCTGTCGTTGAAGATCCCTCGAGATTTGCTCGAGCGAGCTCGGTCTCGGGTTTTCGATTTCGAGGGTGATAAGAATGGGCTTCTTCAGAGTATTTGCGAGGAGCTGCTCAACATTCTTTGCCTCTGGAACGACTTCAAGTGGGGCGAAAGCCTGGAATCATTGACGATCAACGCCATCGTGACGTTTGAGGAGAGGGTGAAATCGAGCATTCGCAAGATCCTTGGGATTCATTCGACTCACCTATTGGCAACGTGGTCTGAAAAGATTCTAGCTCGACCTGATTTGCTCTACCATATTCGGATGACGCAGCCCAATGTGTATTATTCTGACACTGTTCCAACTGGTGTGTTTTTCCAATCTGGAGACAAGTCAGTGTCTCTCTCTTCGTCCAATCAACATGAAGAAGAATGCGAAGACTCGTCCGAAAGCAACGATTCATGGATACCGCAAGATAAAACCAATGATGAGCCGACATCTACCGTGATCTTTCGACTCGATGATGGTCTCCGCCCATTGCGCGTGCACGACTTGAGATCCGTGGCAGGGAAGAACCTCGAGCAGCATGTATTGAAGTGGAGTGACGTCTACAACATTCGTCAGCAATATCAGTCTCTTGCAAACAACCTTGGTACGTTTGTACGCGATTCAAGCACGACTGAAAGCCCAAGCAACATCCTGGAGCGAATTGCAAGTTCCCGCAACATTCTCAACGAAGCTGTTCAGACATCGGAGAAGCTCGCGTTGCATTCGGTGGGTCATCAATTGCCTATGGAGCTGCGAGAAGGTGGCGAAGGTGGTGCATTAGCCGACATCGAATCCACAGATGATTCGGCTGACGAGGCGGAGAGACGTCAAAACGAGAATGCGAATCTTGGTGGTCACTTACCAACAGAGAAAACGGAGCAGCCCGATGCCGAGATGTCTCCTGACGTGAACGAAGAAGAAACTGAGCCACTGGACGACCAGACAGACGTGAAGGACCTGATTGAGATTGTTACTTCGACAAATCATGATGTGACGGAGATTTGCAGTCAGCGTTCCCGATCGGCACGTGTTCGCGAAAAGCTCCAAGGTCAATCGGTAGAACTCGCAAGACAGAGTATCCAGATTTTCCACAACTTTCTACAGGCTTCGAATCGGAGTTGAGAAATCACTCTGGGAAAGTATGGATCCATCCAAGGTGAAGAATGCAAGTGCCATGTGATCATGTGAATAACAATGCACTTGTGTAGGGAACGGGTCTCCAATGGACCTGTTATTTATCAAAACCATACGTGCCTTTCGCCCAGGCTGTCTATCCTACACTATTTACATGGTTCACGTGGTCGTCTATCACCACTCTGGCACAAGTGGACCGAGGTTGTCGAGTTCCTTCTCCCAGCTGAGAAAGTTCGTGAGCGAAGGGAACCAGCCCTCAAGCTTATACACCATCTTCGTCACGAGGTCCTTAATCTGCTTCTTTTGAGCGCGGGTTGGCGTGTCCATCGGATGCACTGTCGTGGTGTCCATGGCCGACTGACGAACAACAGTGACTGGCATCTTGGTCTTGAGTGGGACGGACATGGTGACTAGCTTGCGTGGGTGTGCTGTGAGGTGAGTTGTGGAGTGATAAGTAGATTCGATCAAGTGACTCGCGAGAAACCAGCACTCCCACAAGTCGACCAACAAGAAATCCAATTGACAAGACAGCAGTTGGGTTCAACTGAAATTCTGGCGCTGATTTGAGATTCGAGGTCGCTGATTGGTCGAGATGGGATGGACCTAAGATTTGATTGGCTGAGCGATTTGAAATCCACTTTGGGTGTACTGCACAGGATTTCTCGTTTATTTCGAGTGGATTTTGGCAGTGAGGAAATGAATTCAGTCGAAACCTCAAGGGACGCACGAGGTGAGTCGAAGCAGTGCCTCTTACTATTAGACATAGTCCAATTCACCAAGCAAGCAAAACATTCTCAAGCTACCACCAAACCAATCACGCATTATGAAGTCGTTCATGCGCAAGTCGAACAAGGCCTTGACCAAGTCCATGAAGACCATTCATCCAGTCAATGCAGGACACTCCACCACCAAAACGAAGACGATGACTCCACTGGGAGCCAAGGTCGTTCACAAGATGGAGAAGTGGTGTCCGCCACTCGAGCGATTCCTCAGTTGGGAGCAGGAGCTCAAGACCATGAATCCGTTCCTTGGTCTCTAAAAGAAGGCGATCACCTACCTAGTAGTAATTTATGAATGGAACCTGTATTTGCATCTTGAACGGGTTGTTTTGCTGGAGGTTAGAGAGGTTGGACCCTCCAAGTGTCAGTTGTGATGCGAACAAGAAGCTAGTGTGTGCATGGCAATCTGAGTGGCGAGATGGATTGCATCGAAACGCTCCTAATCCATACGATTGGGAGGCTATGGTTACACATACATCCTTTGTGATCCATTGCTGCTTGTGTTCCAACTCACTGTATCCACCGCGATACGCAATCGAAAGGAAAGAGCCGAGTCTTGAATCATGAGAAAATAGGTCGGTTTTGAATGTGGGCGATCAGCTCATTCGCGTAGAGATTCTGATCGTGTATGTACGAGGAAGCGCGGGTCGCAGATGACGGGGACAAAGTCGTTCTTTACGGCAAACACGTGATCGTCGAGTGCGTTGGCATTGAGGCACAATTGTTGATAGTGGACGGCGCTACATGTCGGAATCTACTCCGACAAACAGAAAGTAAATGGTAATAGGCCACACGTCTTGCATCAGCAGTGCGTACTCACCTCATTGACTTCGCCCTTCGTGATGAACACTATCATGCTCTGGATGATCCGCAATTGACTTTCGACCATGGCTCGGAGGCGCTCGTTCTCTTGAGTGCTATGGTCCAGCGCGAGAACTTGTCGAGCTGCAATCCTAGCCCATACTTTGTCTTGGCCATTTATCCCGTCGTGGTAAATCCACACTGGGTCGCGAATTCGTACCAGTTTGGTCTCAAGCTCCTGGGCCTCTGCTAGCAAGTAGATGATCTCTTCACGTCGCGTCGCCCGATGTTTGGTACTCGGCGCTGGTGTCGGCGCAGGAGACATAGATACGTGGACATCTGCTGAATCAGTTGAACTGACCGGGCGACTTAGCTGTTGGTCTGTTGACTTTTCACTGAAGGTGGGCTCGTCATCAACAGTTATTGTGTCCAATAGGTCGGGCTCAATTTCATCAAAGACGCTTGCGAATTCGTTCCAGAAGGCTTCGTCACTCATGATCCAGATCGCAAAAAGGATTCTGGCACTGCAGGACTCTGGCGTTCGTCTTGGCATGAGACAGACTAGTCGTGAGCAGGTCCACGAGAGACATGATGTATTGAATGTCGCGATTGGCTGAAACCGTTGTTTGCGATATGTCGAGTGGTGCCCCGTCTCAAAGCGTTTTTCACTCTGACGTCACTCGATGCACCGTGAAGGCAACGATTCGTCCCCACCGAGATCACGAGACGGCGCTGGACACTCTGGGATCTCACCCTAAGCGCCTGCTATCCTTGGAAGGTACAAACCCATTCTGTGGCTGACGTTCAAGCTGTCCCAATTCGGGCATTCGTCAATCTGCCGCTAGAAGATCGTCATGGCTCGCTCCAGAAGGTCACTAATCCGATAAGAAGCAAGGTACCAATACCCAAGGCGCTATCGATACTCACCTCTGTGTTCAAGCCAATGAGGCTGCATCAGCGGATTCGAAGTACCTATGCCGAATGAAGAATTCAGCTGCACTAGCATCAGCGCAAGAAGAACACGAGCAAATCGTCGCATTGGCTCGAGCGCATGTGTACTTTGGGACCTTTTGAGCATGACGGGTATATGTAACAGGGCAAATCCACATCCTCAGTTTGTTACTTTATTGCAGAATCTCTATTGTACATTCGAATCGGGTAAACGAAGATTTAGCAGCCAAGCTCTGGGAACACGGTGTTGATGTTAGCCAGCTCTTCGTCCCAACTCAAATAACTCTTCAGAGCTGGGAAGAGATACTTGAGCGTATCGAGAATGACTTCGAAGTAGTCGCTCTCTGGCTGCTTGTTTTCCATCAGGATTGCCATTGGCTCCATGGAGTCGAAAGTCTTGGTGGCTTGGGTAGTAGCCTGGTTGACTGGGAGTTCGGTGGTGACTGGGATGGACATGATAGTGGCGAGTCTTGTGTTGTTGGTTGGTTGGTAGGTTTCGTAAATTGGAGAATGAGTGATTGATCGAGTGGATCGGCAGACCTGGAGACGTTGGATGCTAGAGTAAAATCGTCTCGTGGGTGAGTTTGAGAGTTCATTTCAATCTACTGGAAAGATTCAAATCTAAAATTTAGTCTCCATGTATCTGTGCTTTGATTGGTCACTCGGGTGAGATGCATGTACATGATTGGTCGAGAAGCGAAATGTAGCCACGAAAATTTAGACTCATCACTGAATGGTTAGCCGTCAAGTGAGTTTTGTCACAACCTAGGCGTCCAAGAGAGAACGGGATTGAATACAACAACCGACGCTCGAGAAGATCAAGCGTGGTCTTCGTATGAAGTACTAAGCGGATTTCGGTGGTAATCGGCAACGAACAGAATGCGACCACGTCAGTGCAGTCCGCCTTCACTTCGACTGATGGCCACTTTGGTCAATTGTTAATAATGCCTTTTAATCGTCTTCTGTATGCTAGTTTACTTGCTCCATGGTTTCAATTTCGTCGATGCGATTAGCGTAGTATAGGGTTTCGTGTCCCGCTGTGTGATAACTCATCAGTCCGACTGAGGAAACGAGCGAGTGGTGCGGAGCGTGGCTCTTGGTCACCCTCTGCGGCCTCGCGGTCTTCTTGACGTACGAGCAGTGGCAAAACAGCGGCATGCGAAGAAGACGCTTCGTGAATTGCGCCGTGTTGAGATTTGACTGGGATGGACATGAGGGCTGGACCGGCGTGTTACTATTTGTCTTGCTGGGTGAGTTCGCCCGTTGAAGCAAATCGGATAATGAGAAGCAAGCCGAGTACTCGATTTCTATGAGAACACAGTCGACTTCATGGGTCGAAACTGAGTTGTATCCGCTCGATATTGGTGGGTTAGTAGTGAGTGAAGGTCCTCAATCGAACGAGTTCATTTCGCTGATTTATTGTATCCCAGCGGATACGACGACTATTGAGCGAATTATCCATTTTCCGATACACACGAATGATATTTTGGCGCAAAGCTGATTGCTCATTCGATCGGTTCACCAACTATCGCCAGCGTTTGTTGACAGTAGTATGATCCTAGGTTTCATCGGTCGTCTCCCACATTTCTAGCACGCGTGGCTTCTGATGCCATGGACCAACCAATTCCTGATGCCTCATCGTTGATGCATTTGCTTTGCTCACTCTCGTCCCCACCTCAACGAAGAACGGCTCACCAGAGTGCATTGTGTGCGCTGATTGGTGCGTGCCACACGCCTCAGACTTGCATTAGTTGAAGCCATCTGATGCCTTGATTAGTCAGATCAGTAGGCATTAGGACCCTTTCCGTCTCTGCAGACTCCCTCATTCCTTGATTCTCGCTATGCCGCGCCAAGCCATCGACGTCCAAGAGCGCGAGTCACTCGCCAGCCTCGCCAGCAAGAACGAGACTCCAGTGGACGATGACGTCAGTGGTTACGTGCTAACCCAGTCGCCACGTGAGCCCAAGGACCTTGAGGCAGGCCAAGGACCCAACATCTACAGCAAGAAGCACATTGGACTGCTTGTTCAGTACTTTAGCGCGGGGTTGGTCTACAGTTGTGTCTATCGCCTCATCTACCCGTTCCTCAACAACTACCTGCGTATGTCGGGCGTCACCACTTCGTCTGTGAGCGTTTTGACGGCGTTTCCGTACACGTGCAAGTTCTTTTTCGGCATCGTTTCCGACTGTTTCCCCATCTTTGGCTTCCGTCGTCGTCCATACATCGCTATCGGCATGGCTGTGTGCACGATCTGCTGTCTTGTCATGGCCGTGTTGCCGACTGGAGACCCGTACTACCCCGATCCCTCCCTCGCCTACGTGAATCCGGCCAAGTTGACTCAGGAGCAGAAGGATTCCATCAACTACGACGCCCCGAACTCTGGAACTGCCTTTGTCTGTCTCCTCATCCTTGCAAACATGGGAATTGTGGTCGCAGGGGCGGCAATTGGTGGTGTTCTGGTCGAGTTCTCGCAACAAGAGCCTGAAGCTGTGCGCGGTAAAGCGCAAACCATGATCTGGGCCGCTCGTTATCTCGGGAGCGTCGGTGCGAGCGCTCTCGTGGGCTTTGGACTCAACAGCCGGGACTTTGGCGGCACCTTTGGCGGTTCCATCGGCGTCAACAGTGTCATGGGCATATGTGCGGTCGTGTCGTTGGGTGCCGCCATCTCGTCCTGGTACAACAACACCGAGACCAAGGTCGTCGAACGTCTCTCGTTCCGTGGCGAACTGCGCAAGATGTACGAGCTCATGCACTCGCGCGTTGTGTACCAGATCGTACTTTTTCAGTTCTTCCAGAACATGTTTTCCTCGGTGAGTGTCACGGCGTCGTACCCCATCCAGAGCGTCTGGGCCAAGGTGGAGCCACTCAACAGCAGCATTGCCGCCATCATCTCGTCCTTCATTGGTATCGGAACGCTCTCTGTCGTCGCAAAGTACGGACTTGGCTGGAACTGGCGCTGGATTATTGTCGGCTGTGAGCTTGGCGTCATCGCATTGGACCTGTTTCCCACTTTCTTCACGGTCTGGGACGTTTTCCGCAACCAGTGGTTCTGGATCGGCATCCCGTTGCTCGAAAAGGTCCCAAGCAGTATCAGTTTCGTCATTTCGACGTACTGTATGGTCGAAATTGCCGAAAAGGGCAACGAAGCCGCGTTCTACGGTCTCCTCGTGTCGGTCTCGGGCCTGGCATCCCCTTTCTCGACGGTAATCACCAAGAACGTCGACGCCAACTTCGATATTGGCCTCAAGTACCTCCAGGTCGACGACACGCACGTGCGCACACAGGTCACTTACGCCTACTTGTTCCAGTACGCGTGCAAGATCTTCTCCTTTGTCTTCCTATTCCTGTTGCCGCGTCAGAAGGCCGAGACACGAGAGCTCAAGAGCAAGGGCGAGAAGAGCGTCGTCATCGGCAACCTCACCATCGTCATGCTGGTCTTCGTCTTTATCTGGTCCTTGATGACCAATGTCATGTCCATTTTCCCATCCACAGCGTGTCTCAAGGTCGCTGGCGGCACGGGATGCTAGACAACTGTGAGTAGTACAGAGAATAGAGCTAAATAGAGATATCACCCACCAAAGCCTCGTGATGGGGGAGGACACAAACGTGTTCATCCCATTACAATTCGTGTGTTATCCTACAAAATCCTACTTTGCCATTGGTTTCTGTTGGTCAAGCCGTCCTGGTTCGTTAGAAGCCGTGATTGAGTCGACATGAACCTAGCGGGTCTTCTTTCTCTCGGCTTCGAGCTTTTGCTTCACCGTCGCATACCTTTCTTTCATGCGCGAGTACTTTTGCTGCAATGTGATGTACTGTTCCATCAGATCCGGGTCAGCTGGCTTCTGCTTTGGCTTGTCGTGACGAATCTTCGCGCGTTTTGGGACAAGTCGGTTGAGTGCAGTATCCATCGACAGTCGAGTCTCGATAGCTTTCTCCTCCAGGGCGAGACACAGTGCTTCCTGTTCGCTCTTCAGCTTGTCGTACGCTTCCATCAGACGCTTGAGCTGGATCTCGTGCGGCAACCCATCGACCAAGGCTCGGCTGTACGGAGCCCGTGCTTCCTTTCGCTCCTCCTTGAGTTGAAAGCCGATCTCGACGTGCTGAGCGGCTCTGAGTAACTTGTTCATTTGCAACCGCATTGCGAGTGGACTCGACGCGTTCCAGTCAAACGTCTCCATCACAGTCTTGAGATGACGGAGGCGGTCGTCGAGGAACGCCTCTCGAGCTTCGGCAGTACTCGACGTCGGCATGTTGGGCAATGCTCAAGCTCACCAGTTCACGATCAAGAGAATAAGGTCAGCCCCAATGTATCATTTCGCTCCACCTCGTCCCATTGGCGAACCAAAAAGAAGGCACCACTGATATGTTTGCTGTTTGTGTCCTTTCAAGATCCTTCATGCAGCGTGGACCACATGGACATCTCTCACGCGATGCGACGAACTCATTTCAGCAGCAGTTGGCGTAGCGACGAGCCACGGGTGACAGCTCGTGCGCTGTGTGGCTGACAGAGGGTGGACAGGCGAGCCAGTGCCCCGATTCGCGCACCAAGAGATTCCCGAAGGGGGAACAGATCAGTCACTGGCGCGAGCTTGACGCATGCAGCAAGCGGGAACGCAAGCACGGCCCTGGCCATCCACTGGCTCCTCCGGATTAGGCGCGACCAGGGTCCGTGTGAGTCATTTCTCGACTTGAACGAGCCATCTCACGTCCACAATGGTCTTCAAGTCGCTCCTTGTCTCAGCTGCTGTGTTCGCCTCGTCCGCGTCGGCCATCGACTACGTTGGTGGTTGGGTGCCAGCCACACCAAAGGACCAGTGCGTGGACATTTGTGTCAACTCCAAGGCCACCCCAACGTGCTTGACGAATGCCCCAGACTGTCTCGCCAAGCTCCAGCGTCCTGGTGACTTTGACTACATGGTCCTCGAGGAGCTCTTTGTCCCTCAGTTCTGTCGTGACCTCTTGCTTGGCGTCGACTCGACCATCTCGCACCAGAACGTCAACCCATACCCAGCAGGTATCCACTGTGACCCTAAGGTCGTCAAGAGCGAGATGACCATCCACGGTCTCTGGCCAAACTACAACGATGGTTACGCTGGCTGCTGCAACGTCACCGAGACGATCATCAACCACCCTTACCACGCCGGTGACTTTGACAAGAACCAGGCCAGGCTCTTGAAGCGCATGAAGAAGGTCTGGGTGGACCCAACGCAGTCGAACACGTACGACACGCTTTGCGAGATCTACAACCACGAGTTCCAGAAGCATGGTCTCTGCTACAACGCCTTCGAGGCTGACTACGAGAAGGCCGCCGTCAACTACTTCGAGGCCACGCTCAACGTCGCCGAGCGTCTCAGCTCGGCCACCAACAAGCTCAACCACTGGGCGCGTCTTGCCAAGCCACAGACGACCCTCGCGTCGATCAACTCGCTCTACCGCAAGAAGGTCCAGGTGCTCTGCTCCAAGGCCGACGGTGTGAACCAGCTCTCGGCCATCCGTTCGTGCTGGGACAAGCCTGCTGTTGCTAACGCCACCGGCCCATTCACCCAGCGTGACTGCGCCAACGCGACCTCGAGCTCGGCCTTTGTGCCTTGCAACGGCACCATGCCAATCTCGCTCAAGAAGTACATCGCCCCTAAGGACAACTCGACCAGCCAGCACTAGGGTGCCGGCCTCTTAGGATTCGTCACATTTGACCACAGCATTCCGTTAGGAAACGCAAAATATACCAGACTATCCATGGTCTAAACCCTCATTTCGATCCGCCGTTGCACTCGTTACAACGTGTGCGGTAGTTAGCCATTGTGCGTGGTCTAAACGCACTTCTGGATTCGGAATGAGATGGTCCGCAATCTTGGACACTCGTCCAGAGAAAAGCCGTCCGAGGCTGTCCCATCGGGTGGCTAGAGAGGCATGTGAGATGACTGAGAGTGTTCCTTCTCAGCGGTCACTCTCGGATTTGCTTCGTACCAGTACAGTCATGGTCTTCCAGTCGCTCGCCACCATCGCGCTCTTCGTCGCCTCGGCCTCGGCCACAGACTACGTCGGCGGCTGGGTCCCAGGCACACCCAAGGCCCAGTGTGTGGACATCTGTGTCAACTCCAAGGCTACCCCAACGTGCCTGACCAACGCGCCAGAGTGTCTTGCCAAGCGTCAGCGTCCGGGTGACTTTGACTACATGGTCTTCGAGCAGATCTTTGTGCCTCAGTTTTGCCGTGATCTCTTGCTCGGTGTCGACTCGACCATCTCGCACCAGAACGTCAACCCATACCCAGCCGGTGTGCAGTGTGTGGAGGAAGTTGTCAAGAGCGAGTTGACGATCCACGGTCTCTGGCCAAACTACAACGATGGCTATGCTGGCTGCTGCAACGTCACGGACACCATCATCAACCACCCGCTCAATGCCGTCGGGTTTGCCGCCGCGCAGACGCCATTGCTCGAGAAGATGAGCGCCAAGTGGGTCGACCCAACGCAGTCGAACACCTACGACACGCTCTGTGAGATCTACAACCACGAGTTCCAGAAGCACGGTCTCTGCTACAACGCCTTCGAGGCTGACTACGCCAAGGCCGCCGTCAACTACTTCGAGGCTGCTCTTGCTGTGGCCGAGAAGCTTGACACCGCCACCCAGCAGATCAACACCTGGGCCAAGCAGTCCAAGCCACAGACCACCCTCGAGCAGATCGACGCGCTCTACGGCAAGAAGGTCCAGGCTTTGTGCTCCAAGCCAGACGGCACCAACAAGCTCTCGGCCATTCGTACGTGCTGGGCCAAGCCAGAGGTTGCCAACGCCACGGGCCCATTCACGCAGATTGACTGTGCTGCCGCCACGGCGAGCTCGGCGACCGTGCCGTGCAACACCACGGAGCCAATCTCGCTCAAGAAGTACGTCTCTCCTAAGAACAACTGCACGTAAAGAGATTCAGACACAGAGACTAGAGACTCTGTATTGCATGTTCGCTAATAAAAACTCGTGGAGATGGTAATCGCCTTAGGATCTTTGCTTGGACTGAGCTTCTGCAGCACTTTGTGCGTGAGCTCGGGCTCCTCCAGCTTCTGGAGCAGCTTGGCATTGATGTTTTTCTCGCGGCTGTTCATCAGCGTACGAGGCAAATGTAGTGGCGAGATGGGCTGGCCGGCCTTTTGCTCGTGGATCTGTTCGATCAGCTTCTCCTGGAGCTGCATGTTATGGCGTCGTACGTCAATTGCCCGCTTCTTTTGCTCCTCGCTCGCCTTGCGACTGTCACTGACGACATGCTGTGCGTAGACCAAGTCTTCTTCCACTTCTTTCAGCTCGCGGTCGTGCTTCTGGCGTCGTTGGAGTTCGAGAAACTGCTTGCGCTCGAGTGCCTCGCGACGGCGTCTCTCCTGCTCCTCGTGCTCTCTACGCATTGCCTCTTCGTTCTTCTTACGCTGATATTCCTCAGCACGCCGCTCGTCTTCGAGTGCCTTCTTTCGCTGCTGCTCGTGGATCGATGCGACGCTCTCGAGTGCATCGCCTCGTTTCTTACGGAAACGACCCTGTAAGGCATACATCCGGGCTTCGTCTTCCCGAGCAAGGCGACGCGCATACGCTTCCATAAGCTTAACGTCGTCTTCTTGCTCCTGCTCTTTGAGGTTGTTCTTGGCTTGTTGCTCGCGTTGGTTTTCGACCTGGAGCTTCCGCACACGCTCGTGTTCCTGATGACGTCGCGCATGCGCAGTTTCTTCGAGCTGTCGAAGCTCGCGCTGAATGCGATCGACTTCTGCTTGGTCTTCACAACGACGCTGTTCCGACTGCTGCTCTTGACGCAGCTTTTGCTGACGAAGCTGCTCGTCTCGCTCAAGTCGGACCTTGAGAATCTGCTCCTGTTGACGCAGCTTCTTGGCCGACTCGGCTTCCTGCCACTTGCCCAAGTCAGCGACCTCGCGCTCGAATGCGACGTGCTGTTGTTGCTTCTCTCTCGACTTGAGCGCCTGCTTCTCCGCGTGCTGATCATCAAGCCATGCACGTTGCTGGCGTTGTTTCTCCAATTGCTTCTGCTTCTCTCGATCTTTCTCCGACTCGTATTCAACAAGAGTCAGCGCATTGAGCAGCACCCACTCATCCTGGCCCTGCAATTCTCGTGGCAAAGCCGATGCGGGCTTGGACGTCGTGATATTCCCGTAACGCCCTGGCGACCCGCTTCCCGAGTGCGGATTCGACCCAGCAGGAGCAGTTTGCGAGGGCTTTCCACCTTGGCTCATTTGTGTCTGGCTCACATTAGGTCCGCTCCGACGCCTTTGCTCACGTTCCTGAGCCATTTTCTTGATCACAGCTTCCAGGGCCACAATATCGCTCTCAGCCACACGCCTCTGGGTGTGTAGAACGAGGCGTTGGGTCATCGTGTTGATCGATTCCGCAAACGCAGCGTCATTCTTGGCGTACTTGGACGTGAGCTTGGCTACAAGAGCCTCTGCGAGGACCTGGCGCTTGTCACTCCTACGCTCCTCCTACAACAACCAGCCTGATCAGTACCATAAACACCTGGGAGTCGAGTCATTGCAGCATCATACTCGGATGAGGATGGAGGCGGCCATGGTGCGGCCATCGCTTGAGGTCTTGCGCTTGCTGCTAGCGACGCGCTGAACCATGACGGACGATAAGGGAGAGCACAACTGCGCCAGGGCAGGAGGAACCACTAGGTTCTGATGAGAAGACACACTGGACTCGATTTAGCTCAACCAAAGTTGGTTCCACTCGGACGCATTGACCAAGAAGCAGATTTATTCTAATATGTTGGTGTCCTGGGGCTACTTAGAGCTCGCCATGGCTCGGAGACACGAGATGGCTGCGTCGAGATCCTGAGTCAAACGTTGCTTCTCCCGGACGCGTGGGTCCTCCCAAAGTCCACTAGCTAACAGGCTTTCAGCAGTCTCAGTGCGTAGATTTGCGAAGGTCAGGTGCTGTTCGCGATCTCGAAGCTTCTGTGCGTACTCTTTGAGAGCGTGGATAGCTGACGCATCTACGTCGTTCATCCGCGAGCCGTCCACTACGACGCCAAGGACGCGGCCTTGGGTATTGGCTGCATCGAGCTTGTGCTGGATGCCATGAATGAAATGACTCGCGTTCCCACAGTAGAGCGCGTGCTCCATGCGCACGAGAACCACGTCCAGGAGGGGTATTGCGTCCATGCCAGGGCTCTCAGCGTCGGCGTATGTCCCATCCGATCGCTGGCCGAGTGCAAAGACCCTTGGTTTCTTGGAACGAGCCATTACAGCAAAAAGCGAGGCCGCAATGGAGATAGCGATTCCACGGAGAAGCCCACACGTGAGTGTACCAAAGAACGCGGCAAGCCATACGTAGAGCTCGTGTCTGCGGACGACTCGAAGCCACTTGGGCTCCGAGAAATCGACCAAAGTGACTGCGGAGAGCATAATGAGGGCTGCCAACGGCGCTTGAGGGAGGTAGTAAAGCGGTCCAGTGAGGAAAAGCAGCGTGATGATGACGAGACACGCTGTGATCATGGACGCCAGTGGTGTGTGCGCGCTTTGGGAATTCACTGCACTGCGGGACAGCGCACCACTGGAAGGCATACCTTGGAAGAACGATGCGCCGAGGTTAGCGAAGCCCAAGCCGAAGAGTTCTTGATTGGGCGAGATCTCGTAGCCACCCTTGCGAGCCAAGTTGCTGCCCGTGGCAACACTGGACATGAAGAACACGAGCGAGATCATAGCAGCATTGAGTACGATCGACTGCAGGCGGCTCCAAGGCACTAGTGAACCGAGGGCGGCTGGAGGAAACACTGGGGTTGGTAGGCCTCGATGCACGTCGCCTGTGAGTTTGAGGTGGTCTTCGCCCAGGGTTTTACCGACGAGCATACCGAGCATACAAACTACTAGCGCGCTGCCGTCGCAGCAGAGCTTGCAGAGAAACAGCACTCGCGGCTTGTCTTCGAGGTAGATCTGCAGGACGGACGGCGCGGTCAACACGGCTGACGGTGAAGCATGCACTGGTTTATCCGAGGGCTCTGGAGGTGGTGTTGGGGCTACCGAGGCTCGGCGACTGCCTCGCACGAGGTCACGCTGGAGCTCCGTAGCCAGCAAATCGACTTCCTCCAAGCCTTCTTCCTGGTCGAGCGTGTCTTCCTGGTAGTCTCTACCTTCTTCGCTGCTACTGAGCGTCGTGAGTGTCTCCAGTGGCCGAACAGCTTCGAGTTGTTTCTTGAGTTTCTTGCCAAGTGTGAGAAGGATCATGGAGAGGATGCCCAGAACTAGCGACGCAATGTTCGTGCTGCCCATGCTTGCAAAGATTTCGAACAGTGTGAATATGGTGAGTCGCCCAGACGGCATGGGAACACCGAACCAACCTGGCAGCTGGGACGTAATGATGAGGAACGCCGTCGCCGTGATGTAGCCGTGCATGGACGTCCTCGAGAAGAAGCTCACAACACCGCCTTGGTGCAGTAGCCCACTGATAATCATGATCACACCCGTGAAGAATGTGAGCAAGATGCCTGTGGCCACGCGCTCTTCCATTGTGCGGATTTCTGCCACACGCAGCATCACTCCGACCAGCAGACTACCTTCCGAGGCATTCGCAACCGAGAGCACACGCGAGGAACCAAAAAGCGGATACAGCAGTGGTGCTGTCGCTGCTGTGTAGAGTCCGTACTGTGCTGGGACGCCCATGAGCGCGGCGAGACTCATCTCCTGCGGCACAAGCATCACCGCAACCGTGAAACCCGCGATCATATCGGCCTTGAGGTCGCGCCGCGGACTATACTTCGGCAGCCAGTCGAGAATCGGCATGCGCTTGTGCCAATAGCGCCTCCATTCGTGCCACGCGATCATCGTGCGTGGAGCTGGCGTCGGAGTGGCCAAGTGGCCGACCAACGGGCATGCACATCCTGGTCCGGAGCGCTATTCTCGTGGTGCAAGCGGATTCTTTTTCCTATCAATAGCCAGCCGCAAAGCTTCAACCAGAGACGCTTCTGGGGTCATTTTCGCCTCGGTGACACGCAGGAACGCGCTCGAATCCCTCAGTGAGCCACCAGGGCCAGCAAGTGAGCTCTTCCGGCTGAGGATGTAGCCATGTTGACCTAATCAGACGCCATGCCCCTGTGCTAGGTGATTATGCTCGTACAGAGGGAGAGAATCGGTGGACCGTCCCCTCGTTCCGCTTCTAAGGATCCGCTCGCGTCCACCAATCCGCATCGAGTGTGCGTCCGCTCCGCTCGTGACGGTCTGCGTCCTCCGCTTTAGAAATGCGTTGGTCAAAAGCTCGCTTCTGATTGGTCGAGAGCGGACCAGTGATCAGATGACTTAGCTACACGTTAGTCCACCGGGAAGGCCGCCTGTTCTCCACCATCCACAGCAGAGGCGCGGGCCGTGTGCTCCTCCCTTCGTCGGGGCCTCCTCTGTTCCTCTGGCTCGCGAATGGCTGCATCGCAGGCACCTAGAACCAGAATGGTTTGCTGGGTATCGCCTGTTACGAACCGGTCTAACCGCTGGTCACATACCGATAGGAACCTGTTACGAACCCCTACACTTGACTTTTGTATACCAGACGATCGGTTAAAGGGTCGAAGAAAGCGACCAACACTCTGCGCATGGGTCCAGGAGCTCCTGTACCGGTACCAAGTGTTTGCGTCTTCAGAGCGCAATTGATCACTCGGGACACCTGCCGCAGCGCTTCATTCCTCGACTGCCGCCGTCCAGCGCACACACAGAGCCTCTTACAATGGCGGGGGACATGCTCTACGCGTCCGTCAAGCAGGACGACCTGGAATGCGCCGACGCGCCCATGTCGCCGCGCCTCTTCTCGCACGGCCCCGAGCACTCGGACCGTCGCGCGCTGATCAAGAAGATCCTCATCGGCGCCGTCATCGTCATCCCCTACATCCTCTTGCTGGCCCTCTGGGTCGGCCTGAGCAATGGCGACGCCGCGCTCGACATTAGCGGCAGCAAGACCGAGTTGGATGCCATGTGCGCCGTCCAGCGCCAGGAAAAGCTCAACACCAAGCGCAACGTGTACTACGATTCGTCGCTCATCACGCGTCCACAGCGCTATGCGGCGGTTCAGCAGAAGGGCGCTACGCTCTGGTTCACCGGCCTCTCGGGCAGTGGCAAGAGTACGGTGGGTCGTGCACTCGAGAAGGAATTGCTCCGTCGTCGCGTCCACGTCTACCGTCTTGATGGTGACAATGTGCGCATTGGTCTCAACCGCGACCTCAGCTTCTCAGAGACGGACCGCGCCGAGAGCGTGCGTCGTGTCGGTGAGATGTCGGCGCTTTTCTCGGAAGCTGGTGTGATCACACTCGTCGCGCTGGTCTCGCCCTTCCGTGCTCGTCGTGACGAAGTGCGCGATCTCCACAAGAAGATGAACATTCCATTCTACGAAGTGTTTGTGGATGTCCCCGTCTCAGTCGCTGCTGATCGTGACGTCAAGGGTCTCTACAAGCGTGCGATTGCCGGTGAGATCAAGGACTTTACGGGCATTTCGTCGCCATACGAAGCTCCTTTGACCCCAGAAGTGCACTTGACGACCCACAACATGACTCTCGAGCAGGAAGTCGACATGATCCTCAAGTTTTTGGACGGTGAGGGCCTCTTGTCGGGTATCCAGGAAGCTCCAGCAGGTTACCCTGGTGTTGCCATCGCTGACGGTGGTAACGCCGTCCTCAACTTCACGACCATCTACCCAGACTCTCCAAAAACCAGCAAGCCATCGACCTACGACGAGTTGCCTCGCGTGTTGCTCCGTGACGAAGACGTGCACTGGCTTCAGGTGATTGGCGAAGGCTGGGCCTCGCCACTCAAGGGCTTTATGCGTGAAGGCGTGTACTTGCAGTCGCTCCACTTCAGCAGCGTGCTTTTCGACGCCGACAACTTGACGAATGGCCAATTGCACTTGCACACTCCAACCAACTTTTCGGAATACTCGAGCGATGGTGTCTCCAAGGGCAAGCGTGTGAACATGCCAGTGCCAATTGTGCTGCCAATCAACGATGCCGCCAAGGCTCGTATTGGCTCGGCCAACAAGGTCGTTTTGGTGAGTGCGTCGGGTGAAGAGCTCGCGATTCTGAGTGACCCTGAGATCTTTGCGCATCGCAAGGAAGAGCGTATCACGCGTACGTTCGGTGCTGTGGACAACGGTCACCCATACATCAAGGAGATCCTCAAGTCGGGCGAATGGTTGATTGGTGGTGAGATTGAGCTGCTCAAGCGCATCCAGTACAACGACGATTTGGACCAATACCGCCTCACGCCAACCGAACTCCGTAAGCGCTTTGACGAGATGAACGCCGACGTCGTGCTCGCTTTCCAGACGCGTAACCCAACGCATGCGGGTCACGCCTACTTGATGAACTCGGCTCGTCAGCAGTTGATTGACCAGGGCTACAAGAACCCTGTGCTCTGGTTGTCGCCTCTCGGTGGTTGGACGAAGGAAGACGATGTGCCTCTGGATGTGCGTGTGCGTCAACACGAAGCGATTTTGCATGATGGCATGCTTGACAAGGACAGCACCGTGTTGGCTATCTGGCCATCGCCAATGATCTACGCCGGCCCTCGTGAAGTGCAGTGGCACGCCAAGAGCCGTAAGAACGCTGGTGCTAGTTTCTTCGTTGTGGGTCGTGACCCTGCCGGTATCAAGCGCTCGGATGGTGACAAGGACGACATTTACGCCGGCGACCACGGTCGTTACGTGCTGCACATGGCTCCTGGTATGGAGGACTTCAACATCTTGTCGTTCACGAAGGTGTACTATGATGTGACTGACCACAAGATGAAGCCAATGGACAAGTCGCGCAAGAACGACTTCCTCTCGATTTCGGGTTCGCGTATGCGTAAGATGGCCAAGGAGGGCTTGCAGAAGTGTGAGGGCGACAAGATCCCAGACGGCTGGGAGCAAAAGCCAACTTGTGTGCCGCAGGGTTTCATGGTCAAGTCGGGCTGGGACATTATGATCGATTACTACCAGAACATTGAGAGTCCTCGCTGGATCCCATTCGCCACGCAGTTCACGAAGGCCGTCGTCGACAAGTCGCGTTTCTCAGAGCAGCACGGCACGTTCGGTCGCACGGACTACAAGTACCTTTTCAAGAACGACAAGGGTGAAGTCATCTCGCCATGGCACGACATTCCATTGCATCCTGAGAACAACGATAAGCTGTTCAACTTCGTTGTGGAGATCCCGAAGGGCATTGCGCACAAGATGGAAGTGAACAAGGAGGAGAAGCACAACCCGATCATGCAAGACACGACTCACCACGGCACCCGTGGTCGCAACTACCTGTACGGTGTGCCATTCTTCAACTACGGTCTCTTGCCACAGACCTGGGAAGACCCCAGCGTCAAGGACTCGAAGGGCGATGGTGGTGACAACGACCCATTGGATGTGATTGAGATCGGTAACGATCAGTTGCCAATGGGCTCCGTAAACCCAGTCAAGGTGCTTGGTAGCCTCGAGCTCGTTGACCAGGGTGAGGTGGACCACAAGATCATCGTGATCTCGGTGAATGACCCAGACGCCGATCGTATCAACAGCACGGACGACCTGAAGAAGGTCAAACCAGGTGTGTTGGAGGCCGTGATCGACTGGCTCAAGAACTACAAGATCCCAGAGGGCAAGAGCGTGAATGAGTTTTCGCGCGAGACGCCAACGACGCCGGACGAGGCCGTGACGATCATCAGCGCCACCCACGAGCGATGGCAGAAGCTGAAATCCGGCGAGATCACGGTCAAGGATCAGTTTTATCTCGGGTAGAAAGTAGTAGATGATGTTGCATACTGGATGAAGTAATACACTTGACATACAATTCACTTGACTTGAGACTATCCGCCGAGTGGCCTGTGGATAACCATGGTCTAACTGCAGAGTCTATGCTGCGCTGTGGGTCTATGCTGCTTTGATTTCGAGGGGAGGTCTAATGAACATGATAAAATGCAACGCCTGGTGATCGATTCTATGCAAAGTCTATGTTAGCGAGACGGGTGCAAGCGACTGTGACATGACGTCATGACTCAGGATGTATGTGAAGTGGGTGAGGTGAATCTCTTCATGCGATTGGCTGTCAGATGGCGGCTGTGGAGGGGGTTAACAGCGTGCGTCACCACTGAGATCAGCGAATCGAGACATGACACGCCCGGCTCGCCACCGAGCCATTCCCTCTCGGGTCGCGTGCCTCGGTGGGCTGCGACTGCGTCACAGGCACACGCTCGCTGACGTTGTGGTTGGATTCGGCCACGCGAAGAGGCATAAACCAAGCACCACTGAATAAAACTCGTCTCTTACATAGATCAAGTATAATATGACTCATCGATGTGTTTGATACATCCTGTACGGAACGCATGAGTTTTAATCAAACCTTGAAGTGATTCGCATGGGGACGATCGATCGAACACATGTGGACGAACCTCTGCGCATTTCTGTCGCTGCGTCAGTCGACGAGGACTTCTCTGTGCATCTCCATTCACTCAAACTCTCCGTCCTCCACAAGTATAGACTCATGTGGCGCCTCGGTCGAGCGTTCCACCGCGTCGTGCCTGTCACTCGCTCGCCCTGGCGGCAATTGCGGCCACTCATGGTCTCTGCTGATGGCAGAGTGCCCGTGGACAGTCTCTACGTCACATCCAGCGATATGGTTCGCAAAACCTCGCCTGTGCTGCTCGGTCTCTCGGATATTCTCGAGCAAAAGTTCAAGTCTGTCGGGTACTTTCGACCGATTGCCCCTCCGACCGGCTCAGACCACCACCTCGAGCTCATGAAGAGCGAGTTGGACCTGCCCCACGAGATTAACGCGCTATACGGTGTATCCAGTGAGCGGGCATTACAGAGCTGGCTCGATGGCAAGGAAGACGACCTGGTGGAGGAAATCCTGACCAAGTACGAACAGGTGAAGCAGAGCCACGACTTCATGATCATCGAGGGTGCCCAGATCATGCAGCACGAGACGTCGTTGAGCTGGAAGATCAACGTGGATATTGCCAAGGCACTTGGTTCTCCGGTGCTGTTACTCACGGATCTTGGAACCTCGCCAGCAATCTCGGATGCTCTGCTCGCCCGTGAAATCTTGACTCGATCTGTGCTCGGCAAGGAACAAGTGGAGGCTGCTGGTCTGACGTACTTCGGTACAATTCCAAACCGTGTCCAAGCCAGTGACCGCGATGCTCTTCGCTCGACTCTCCGATCTGCTTTTGCGGAGAAGAAGCTGCCGTTCCTCGGATTTTTGCCTCACGATGAGCTTATTGCCTCCAAACGCCTCAACGAAGTGATGGAAAAGCTCGGTGCAGCCCAGCTTTTTGGTGAGAAGCAGATTGCCAACAATGTGGTGGTTTCAGATGCAGTGGTCGCTACCAGCTCGTTGAAGGACCTCTTCTCGCACATGAAGAAGCACAAGGACGGTCTACTAGTGATCACTTCGGCTGATCGATCTGATGTCATGCTCGGTCTCTTGGCATCACGTATTCCTGGTGTCTTGCCATCCGTCTCGGGTATTGTCTTGACGAATGGCGACTACCCTCAAAGCAACACCCATGAAATTCTTCAAGGTGTGTCGGCGTTGGACAAGACGGGCCTCTCCATTCCTATCTTCTCGGTTCCGGAAGATACCTACGGCACTGCGACAAAGCTCAGTAACATCTCTACAGACATCTTGCCAACGAGTGTGCGTAAGATCCAGCAATGCCGCAACCTCTTCAATGAGCACATCGAGAAGGAACAGCTTATTGGTGAGCTCGATCAGGGTGTCGTTGTTCACCGATCCCCAAAACAGTTCAAGCACTTCATCTTTAACAAGGCTCGTGACGTCCAGCGACATGTTGTGCTGACAGAGGGAGAGGACATTCGTGTCCTCCAGGCAGCAGACGAAGTTCTCCGACAGCGCCTGTCACAGGTGACTATCTTGGGTAACCCAGACGAGATCCGATTGCATGCTAAGACCCTCAACCTTGACTTGTCCGGTGCCGACATCATCAAGCCATGCGAAAGTCCGCTTTTGGAGAAGTATGCTCAGCATTTTTACAACAAGCGCAAGCACAAGGGCGTTACAATCGAGTTCGCACGTGATACTCTTGCCGATGAGACATACTTCGGGACGATGATGGTTGAAATGGGCGATGCGGATGGTATGGTCTCGGGCGCGTGTCACACCACAGCGAACACCATCCGACCAGCTCTGCAGCTCATCAAGACCTCGCCTGATCGTCCATTGGTATCGAGCGTATTTTTCATGTGTCTTGAGGACGGAGTGCGTATCTACGGTGATTGTGCTGTGAACACGGATCCAACGGCTGAACAATTGGCGCAGATCGCTGTAACCAGTGCCGAGAGTGCCGAGGCGTTTGGTATGATTCCACGTGTGGCGTTGCTCTCGTACGCGACCGGTGACTCGAACACGGGTCCAATCATCGACAAGGTCCGCGAAGCCACGAAGATCGCGCAAGAAATGCGACCAGACCTGGATATCTACGGCCCAATTCAGTACGATGCAGCCGTCGATGAGTCCATCGCCAAGACGAAGCTGAAGGCGATCCCAAGTGGTGCCAAGGTTGGTGGCCACGCCAATGTGTTGATCTTCCCCGACCTTAACACGGGGAACAACACCTACAAAGCCGTGCAGCAGAGTACGGGCTGTATTGCCATCGGCCCAATGCTCCAGGGTCTCCGCAAGCCAGTGAACGACCTCAGTCGCGGCGCAACTGTCAAGGATATTGTGACGACGGTGGCGATCACGGCCATCCAGGCCGAAGGCATCGCAGCCCAGCGCGAATTGAGTAAGCAGAAGCAGACCGAGGACGTCATAATGGCTGCTTAAGATTTTTATTTTATAGACTAAACGTAATAAATGATAGACCGCGTGTGCTTGTTCATCAGCATGATAGTCCACCATGGTTAGACCGGAAATTCGAAGCGCTGCAGTCTAATGCAGCTAACAGCAATGAAACGAAGGATAGACAAGAACAGGATAGTCCATTATTACGGTTAGATAGTGGCAAATGTGGCCAGGATAGACTCACTCGCATTTAGTCCAAGTGCTGCGGTCGTCACTCAGACGCGTCCTCGCAGTACATTTAGAACAATGGCCAGGCGTTCTCCTCTGGGCCTACGGCCGCGAAGTCCTTACGTGGTGGGTTGACGGCGGCTGCTGGCGACACCTTACGCTCCACCGTCTTGACAGCCGCGATCTTCTTGGCCACACGCTCAGCGTAGTCAGGGTCCACCTGTCGGAAGTTTTCCAAGGCACGCTCCTGGACCTTCTTCGAGGCGTTAGCGAGCGAACCGGCGATGTTAGTTGCAAGACGATCACGGCCGCCTTCATCAAGAGTCTTGCGGTAAAATTCACCACACTGGGTGAAGTTGTCCTCGTCCTTGGAGCTGAACTTGTCGACAATATCGTGTTCGCCAGCATACGCGTGGTGGTTGTGTTCCGATTCGACTGGACCACCGTGGCTGTTTGGGAACCAGTTTGGCACGTCGCCCATGTTACCGTCTACGACCATGGCACCGTCGCGCTGGTACGTCCGAGGTGGGTTAATTGGACGGTTCACTGGGATCTGTTGGTAGTTGACGCCAAGACGGTGACGGTGCGTGTCTGGGTACGAGAAGAGACGACCCTGAAGCATCTTGTCTGGCGAGGTTTCGATACCAGGCACCAAGTGCGATGGGGAGAATGCAATCTGCTCAATCTCAGCAAAGTAGTTCTTTGGGTTGCGGTTGAGCACAAGACGACCAACTTCGATGAGTGGGTACTCGCTGTGTGGCCAGATCTTGGTCACATCAAATGGGTTAAACGACGAGGCCTTGGCTTCTTCCTGAGTCATCTTCTGGATGTAGAGGGTCCAACTTGGGTACTCCTTGTTGGCGATGGCATTGTACAAGTCGCGCGCGGCATAGTCTGGGTCCGACGACGCGAGACTAGCAGCGTCTTCGACTGACAAGTTGCGGATGCCCTGGTCCGTCTTGAAGTGGTACTTGACGTACACAACCTCTCCTTGCGCGTTCACGTTGGTGAACGTGTGGCTACCGTAGCCGTTCATGAAGCGGTAGCCATCTGGGATACCACGGTCAGTGAAGAGGAACGTCTGCTGGTGGACAGTTTCAGGACGAAGCGAGAAGAAGTCCCACATCATGTCATCGTCCTTCAAGTGGTTGCCTGGGAGACGCTTCTGCGTGTGGATGAAGCTTGGGAAGAGGATTGGGTCGCGGATGAAGAAGATTGGCGTGTTGTTGCCAACAAGGTCCCAGTTGCCTTCTTCCGTGTAGAACTTGATGGCGAAACCACGAGGATCACGCACGGTATCGGCGCTGCCCGACTCACCTCCGACGGTCGAGAATCGCAAGGCCACTGGCGTACGCTTGCCAATCTGCGAGAAGAGCTTGGCCTTGGTGTACTTGGTGATCTCGTCGTGCGTCACTTCGAAGTAACCGAAGGCGCCGGAACCCTTGGCGTGCACGACACGCTCTGGGATACGCTCGCGGTCAAAGTGAGCCAAGTGATCGATCAACGCAAAGTCGTGGAGCACGATTGGGCCGCGTGGGCCGGCAGTGGCCGAGGCCGTGATGCCGTTTGGCGGCAATGGCGCGCCGTTGCTGGTAGTCGCCGTGAATGAAGTGTTTGGTGGGGCCATGGTTGATGGTTGAGATGCTGTTGCTGAGCTGAACGCTGTGAATTGAAAACTGAGCTTTGCTTGGAATCTCGCTCAAAGTGGCTAGTCGGCCTTCTTCGATCTTGTCGTACCTGGGCTTCAATTTGTCGTACCCTGGGTGAGGTCGTACCCATATGTTGAACTTGAAGCTCTTCTTCGTCGACTGCTGCGAAATCACTGCAGTTGATGGGATTTCTACACTCCCCCTCCCTCTAAGAGCGTTCCACGCACTGCGTTTTGGTGGTGCGCTACTTCAACCGGGAGGAGCAGCCGTCGCTAGAAAGAGGTCGAATCAGACCATCGGAACCCATGTCTACCCTTCGAGGGAGCTCCGCGGAAGGGCTGAGAACGATGGGTCTCGCTCGACCCCAGCTGCTCCCAGTACCTACCGAGCCTTGTCCGACCTCGTCTCGGCAACGACACAGAGCCGCGATCAAGCGCGTCGTTGCGCAGCGCAGTGTCGCGTCACCACGCCAGCAGTAGCTCATCTCACATGAGCCCGGCATGACTTGGCATCCGCCATTTTCGCAGAACTCCCGAGCGTGAGGTGGCGCACACTAAAATAGTGTCGTCCACACCAAGTTAACGACGACGTTGTGAAGTAAGACTCGTGTCTCAGATGGCGTTACTTCATCGCCTGAATTCGTGAAAAGTCGTTGAAGCCAACCGCAAAAGTGAGGAAAACGAAAAGAACAGAACAATCCCGGCAAGGCGACGACTCCCTCGCTCGCCCATCGTCACCCCAAGCACCAGTCCAGCGCCCGCATGGCGTCCTCTTCTTCGTCTTCCTCTTCATCACAGCGCCGCAGAGCGCCCGCCGCCGACGTCAACTCGCTGCGTCGCATCGGCGAAGCGCTCTTGCTCGCGCAGAACCGCGCGCGTGTGTCGACCGAACGCGCCAACCAGTGCGAACGGTGCGTCGCCATGTGCTGCTGCCGACGAGTGTCCGTGTACTGATCCTCGCTCTCTTGTTAGCCTCCTCCGAAGCGTGTTGTCGCAGATCAATCTCCAGTCTGGCGCCTTGCTACATGAGCTCGAGACGATCCCGCGCAGCATGTCGCTCGGTGCGTTTGTTTCCCCTTCCATCCTTCGCTCGATCGATGGAAGATAGTAGAAGGCTGACTTGAAGATTGTATAGATGCGCTCTCGGACTGGGAACTGCTCCACTCGCTGGCGCATGGCGAGTCCTCGTCGCCGTCGGCCCAGTTCCAGTTCCCTGTCCTGGATTCGGACCCTCATCCGCCTCCTCCGCCGCCGCGTCGACAGTCGTTGTCCACAAGCGAATCTCAGACGTTTGCACTGACGATGACGCCCCACGCGCTTGTCCACGCGGCCTCGAGCGACTCGGCGGCCGACGTGCGCGCCGTGGCGTTCGACGTCGTCATGAATTTACACATTGCCGCGCGCAACGCCGAGCGACGGATCCTCAAGATGCAGCAGCCGCGCGCCGAAGTCGTGATGGTGCGACGACGGTCGTCCTGGTTCGTGCTGGATGGCTGGCTCTATCGCTGGGTCTCCGACTCGGTGCGTCCGTGGCACTTTGTCGCGGGCATCGTCGTGGGCTTCGTCCTCGGCGTCTCGGCGGCCAGGCAGACCATGCAACGACCGTCGAGTCAACACAGCAAGCCGAGACCGTTGGCCATTGCGCACTGCCGCGCCGAGATGAGCACGGACCCGCGCATGAAGAAGCTCCGCCTCGCCGCGTCGCGGCTGCCCGTGGCGTTTGCCGTGGACGACATGAGTCACTTGCTCTACCCGACGGTCGAGACGGCGTGAAGCATGAGGTAGCCTATGTAGTGTATATTGGAATGATAATAGATCGCGATCTACTCGACGCCTCCTCTTAGGCCGTCTCCACGACCGACGCGGACGTCTGCTGGTCCTCTGCGTCGATCAGTTGCTTCACTTGGGTCCACTGGATGGCGTCCACATCGAGCAGCTGCCAGCGGAATTCCAGCGGACGCGACTCGGCGAGGTGGCCGAGGTAGCCCAGACGGCCACAGTAGATGTACGGGCCGTCGACATGACGCAGGAACAGGAGAACGGGGTCGCGAGGAGCGTGCTTTGAAGCCTTTTCGTCTCGAGTAGCAGCCTTGGGCAGCCAGAGCGTCTTGGCCCCCGAGACAGCGCGACAGAGGCGTTGGATGACCGGCGTTTCCTCGTGTTGGCGGTTCTGCGCAAACCAGCGGAAGTACACGGCGTTTGGCTCGGACGCCGTGCCACTGGCGGCTTCACTGAAGACGTTTTCGTAGCCTGACACGCCCAGGACGTTGACAAAGAGCACGATGGCGTTCTGCCAGGACTGGATCCCACTCATCTTGGAGAAAACCGGGAGCTGGCTCGGACAGAGACCCTGCATGATCGTCTGCTTGCCCTTTGGCCAGATCTGCTTGCCCAGCCAGCGATCATGGAACGCAGACAAGTCGATCTCGAGCAATGAGCACGACTGGCGTAGCCGCTTGAGTCCCTTGCCTGGCGCTGCTGTGGGTTCCTCCACACTCGGCAGATCCAACGGCTTGAACTCGGTCTTGACGACACGTCGCGCGCGCACGCGTCGGTCGACTGGAAGCTCCGGTAAAGCCTCCTTCTCGTCTTCTGCTTCTACTTCGCTCGAACGCCGTTGGAGTCGCACCGACCTTCGTCGATCTTCCGGCAAGACCGTGGGCTTTTGAACCCGCGGCTTCACACCCGCATCGCGAGAGACCACTGGCTCGATGCCCAGCGACTGCAGCATGACCTTGTTGGCCTGGATGCGCTGCAATCGCTTGGCTTCGTACGCACTCACGCCCGTCGTCATCTCCGCCATTGCCCTTCCAGGAGCTCTTGGTGTCATCAGACTCAGACGAAACGGGTCGACAGCGGGTCTATACCCATTCACAGTCTAAACCCAAACCCACCCGGTTCCCCCGACCGAGTGGGGTTCAACCGGCACGACGACAATGGGGGCCAAGACGTCCAAGGCGACGACCGCGACGCCATCTCCTGCGCGCGAGAAGCCGCTACGACGCGTGTTGCTCGGTCTTTATGGCGTCCTATCGACGCGCGCGCTTTCGCTATGGTCCGTGTGGCGTTTTCGTTCCTAGAAATGTTGAGAAGCACCGTGGACTAACCGTTGTCTTTTGCTACGCTAGCTGGATCACGTACGTTCTCGGGATCCTGTGGGTGCTCTTGCATCCCGCAGTGACTGTTTCCACGGGTGAACTCAAGCCGCGAGGCACGTACTTTTCGGAGAACGCGCTGCTCGTGGACTCGATGGAGCCCAAGGCCTCCAACCACGACGCTTTCCGCGTGCGCCAGCGCCACGCCGCGTTCCTGCAGCTTCCACAGCTCCCTCCTACGGGCTGTCGCGACAACTGCTCCTATGTACTTAACTGGCTCGAGTCAGAGATGCAGGCCATCGACCGCGTCGAGACCTATCGACAGCGCTTCCAGGCCGCCCCAGGAGGCGAGTGGCGCACGAATCTCTATGGTATCCTTCGAGCAGCTCCGTTCGGCGACCACAAGGTAAGACCCGGAAGTCTAACTATCTAGAGCGAAGGGATACTAACACGGGAGTGTCGTGTAGGAATCCGTGGCGCTGGTGACGCATTTCCGCAACGTGGGCCTCGAGACGAACGGCGGCGAGTACTCGGGGGCGGCGCTGAGTCTCCAGCTCCTGGCTTTCCTGAGTGATGCCACGTGGCTGGCCAAGGACGTGATTTTAGTCTTTGCTGACGGTATTTAATTCGCTTCTATACTAACTTTATACCCTCTTGACGAGGACTAACCTGCTACTGTTGTGGTTAGACGGCGAGTTGGACGGTGTGGGTGGGTACGCACCGGGTACGGACGCCTGGTTACGCGCGTATCACATGGATCCACTACAAGATCCTGTGGCGCTGTCGCTTCCTATGCGCGCTGGGTTGATCCGAGCGGCTATCAATGTCGAGACTGTGGGCAACGTGGCCTCAGCCAACGTCGTGGGCATCTACACGGCAGGAATCAATGGCCAGCTCCCGAATTTGGATCTAGTCAACACGGCTGTGCGTCATGCCAGGTTCCAGGGCGCCCCAGTCGTCCTAGATCGATGTGAAACGATGGCGCTGGGTCCTGAGCCGTGCCAGGATTCCCTGACTCGAGCCAAGCAATTGCTGTTGAGTGAAGTGGTGGCGAAATCCCAGTCGCAGTTGCGCGAGTACGTCGAAAACCTCTATGGAATGCTGCGCTTCATGAAGACATTGGCGACTGGGCCTTCTGGGCCTCATGCGAGTTTTATCAGCTACAACATTGACGCGATCACATTCGCTCCAGCGAAAGCCAGCACGTCCCAGTACGGCGGAGCATCGCGTCCCATCCGAAACCTGCTGCGATCGCTAGAACTCACGGTGCGATCGATGAGCAACATTGAAGAAAAGCTTCACCAGTCGTTCTTCCTCTACGTGCTTCCCAACACGGCGACGTTCGTGTCTGTGGGCGAGTACTATTACACTGTGGCGCTTGTGGTGTCGCCGGCGATTGCAAATTTGCTGGTTTTGGCCAGTCATACTGCCGGCATGCGCGTGGCGTTTGCCTTGACAGCACTTTTCGTGGTGGAGTTGCTAGGTGCAGGTGTTCTCGGCTTGCTTACTCGTGCTAGTAGCTCAGTGTTCGTTGGTATTCTCGCTTTGGTTACGGCTGCACAACTTGGCGTGGCTCTTGTGCTTCCTCGAGTGGTACAAGCTGATGTCTTCCGTGGTACGAGTGGCGCTTCGGCCTGGCTGAAGAAGACCCAGGAGTTTGACACTCGCAAGCCCGAGGACAAGTGGAATGTCGTGGACGACAGTGGCTGGCGCGCGCTCAAGAGCGTCTTCCTTGCCCTCATTGTGTACGTGCTTTGCCTGCTCTCTGGTCGCACACGCTGGATATCCTGATATCATTCTCTCTGCTGTCTTTCAGGTACGCGCACTGCATCTTGGGCATCCTCAACTACCCGATGGCGCTCTTCTGTGCAATCCCCGTGTCTTTCTTCGCTATTGTCCGGCCAATTCGTGAGGCCGCCACTCCTCTGAAGCGTGTTTGGCTCGTGTTGTGGCTCGCTCTGTCGTCACCACTCGCAGTGTTCGTCGTGTCTTCCCTGATCGATGCAAATGGTAAACCTGCGTCTTTATCATTGGCGTTAACTATCTTCTAACACACTGAATGCTGCTTTAGCCACATCGACAGCACTCACGTCAGTCATCGCGGGCTTCGTGCATCGCACCAACTTGCTCGCGTTGCCGTATCTCTGTGGATTGTATCTGCCCGTGCACACTTTGGCGCTTGCTGTGGCGCTTTTTCCAGCGGAATCTCGCTCCAACAAAGCCAAGACGCACTAATACTTCTCCTCATAGACACGCGTCCATTCAACTCGCTCTCTGTTTGTATTCTTTGCGCGATTAGGACGTACTACTTTGGCTGTTGGTGATTCCTGTCGCGTTCCCGGACGAAGTGGCGGAAGCAAACTTCTGAAGCATCTCGGTCGCGCGTGCAGGGGTGGGCTCAAGACGTAGTTGATAGCACTCAGCGGCGATGGCTTCGTATCGAGTGAGTCGCTGAGTCGCGTACGCTATGAAATGGCCCCAGATGAGCGGCAGCGTCTTGGGACTCGGCGTCAGGTGCTTCTTCATACGCTCGTGCATGCTCTTGACCGACTTCTCAAACTGTAGGACCACAAATCAAGGGCTTAGTATCCGAAATCTCGCAGAAGACAAATCCAGCAGACGTACGGTGGAGGTAGTGGCATCAAGGACACGGCGCACGTCCTGTCGAGGTGTGTGAAACGCGATTTCCTGAGCTGGGAGCGTCTTCAACAGCTCCTCCATGCGCTGAAACATCGGCTACGACATTAAACGATGCGAGTTAAGATCCAGATATGCCAAACCCGGTCAACAGTACTCACCGCAAGTTGCTGAAACTCATATTCCCAAATGTACGCAACGTATTTCTGCCGGTTCTCAACGTATTTCGCTTGCGCCTGCGCTGCGTACTGCGCCAGAGGAAGGTCCAGCGACGGATTGATCGCCTGAAGACGCTCGCTGAGGAAGAGATAGTTCTCCATGCGAACAAGGGCCGTGTACTTGGGCTTCGCCTCTGAGGCCTTATCCAGCCACTGCATGGTCGTGGGCAACAAGCGGTTGTAGATCGAGACAAGCGTGGGGTCGTCCGTCTTACCAGCGACGCTCTCTTCCAGACGCGAGACCATCACCAGTGTCTTTTGGATGGGGCTGAGCACGCCGGCCATGCGCGTGTCGGGGTGGTGACTCTGGATCCAGCTCTCCTGGTCTTCAGCGAATTTGATGAGCAAGCGTTTCATCTGGAGCTGGAAACTCACGAGCAAGTGGTAGAGGAACGAGCTTTGCTGTCGAGCTGTCTCGAGTTGTGAAGCTATGAGCACCACAAGCGCGAGGGCGTCGAGGATATTACGAGCCGCAGCTGCTTCACCGAAGTCTGTGAGACGTTTGAGGGCTTTGTCGAAGACTCCTTCGAGCATGACCGTGAGTTCTTCCGACTCCTTCTCGGTTTCTGGGTCGTCTGAGGCCTCCGGGAAGAACACGACGGACAAAAAGTGCTGTTCACGAGTAACCAGAGGCACAAAGTGCTCGAGAGCTTGCAGGAGCAATGGCGCAGCACCCAATGCGTCGCTAAGCTGCGTCGACGACAAGTGGAAACTCCAGGTCTGAAGCGCCTGTGGCTTACTGAAGTGATGGCCCTTGGGTGGACGAGGCAGCTTGTCTCGAAGACACCGGAACAACGCATTCACGTGTGGATTGTACACGATCGCAACGTTCTTGACGTAGATCTGTCGCCACTGGACGACAATCCGAGCGTCGAGACTGAAGAGATGCGCGATCAGAGGCTGGTACTCAAGCATTTCCGTGTGAAAGCGTTCATTCGTGAATGTCCAGTCCATTTCCGTGCCGCCTTCGCCACCTGTGCCATCGAAAGAAGACATAAAGTGTGACCGGCTCATGCGCACGGAACTCGAAGGCTCGCGTTGGTCACGAACAGTTTGCGACTGCGACGAGAGGCGAGATCTCGTCGGCGAATTGCCATTGTTAGCCGCTGCCACAGCCGCCTGACGCGAACGGAGTGCCCAGCGCTTGGTGGTACGCTGCAGGTACATGTCGAATGCCGCACCGAGCTTTTCTCCGTACGTTTTGGCGAGCCGGATGAGCTCCTCACCCCGTTGTCGAATCGCACTCATTTCGCTGGCTGGGAAGACGGTCGTGGCTTTGATTGCTTGGTCTACACGTTGAAGCATCGCCAGCGTCGTGGCCAAACGCGCTTGTCGATCGCGTTGTGCTGCGGCAGTGGACACGGAGGCGCCTGAGGCGGTTGACGTCTCGATGCCGTCCTCTTCGTAGACAGTCGACGTGCCTAGGCCACTAGTTCCTGAACCAGTTTCTTCTTGGAACACCAAGAGCGGCTTGATCAACACCCCCATGTGTTCGCGAGGGATTTCGAGCGTCGTGAGGATCTCACTGAGCACTGCTTCGAGCGCCACGCTGTTCTTAAAGTGTACTTCGAGTTGGTTATTGAGCGATTCAAAGTGGAGCATGTTCTGCGACGTCTTGTCCAGTGCCTCGTTCGACTCGTTTGTCCAGTCCGCCACGACGTCAATACGCGCCTGCAATGCTTCGATCGCCACGAGGATCTTGTCTACAGAAGTGGTGGAAGCAGACGACGAGGCACTCGTGGACATGGCTGGAGGCGCTCCCGAGTGCTTGCTATTCGTCCTGGACGCTGGGTTTGATGACTGCTGGGTGTTTGGCGCTTGGTTCTGCGATGGCGGCCGGTTCTCGCCTTCAAACGAGAGCAGAAACGTAATGTTCTCGTCTTCCAGCACTCGAAGTTGTTTTTTTAAAGCATCTTCCACACTCGCGAGTGGCTCCTCGAGCCAATTCACGTGCGCTAACAACGCCGCCGCGTCCTCGTTCTCCGCACTCGTCAGGCGCTGCACCGCTGGCTTGGTCTTCTTCTTGTTCTTGCCGGCTTGTCCGTCGCTGGCTGGGTTCTCATCGTCTCCTTCTGCGTTCTCCATGTCGTCCGCGCCTTCGCCCTCGTCGCGATTGTTCTCGCCGCCGTCTTTCCACGCCTTCTTCTTCATCATGGCCACGTGATCCAGCAGGTCCACATCGATCCCATAGCGCTTGCCCAGATTCAAGTGGATCGCCACTTCGTTCAGCTCCTCCAGATTGAACCGCACGAGGCGCGGAAGCGACTGCTTCTGGTCCACTCGCAGCGCGCACAAGCTCCAGACGAACTCAAACAGCGCCTGTGGACTCTCACTGTCGTCCACGAGCCACTGCCACGGCTCATCGTCCGCAAACAGCAGCGAGAACGCGCCGCGCTTCTTGTCCGACGTGAGACCGTTGTTCTCAATCACCTCCAGACGATGGAAGTCCCACGACTGCCGCTGATCGACCGACAACGTACTCAGGAACTGGAGGTAATGGAGTTGCGCCGCGCCGTCTTGCACCGTCACACAGAGAATGTAGCTCTTACTGACGCCGCCACCAAAGAGCCGCTTGGTCGTGAGCGACAGCTTCTTCTTCTGCACTTGGATGAAGGCGTACACGCGTTTGCGTCCGCCTGTCGCAGCCGGAGCTCCCCCACCACTTGGCTTGGCCTGTGCACTACCTTTGGACGTCTGCGGCTTGGTCGTCTGCGTGCGGAAGTGCGTCTGGAGCGTGTGGCGAATATCGTCGCGCGCCACACGCGCCGGCAAGGGCGTCACGCGCGCCACGGTCTCCATGTCCACGCACTGCGGCTCTTCAAGATCCACTTTGGTTCCGTTAAAGTAAAATATACAAAACCTAGAATCCTGAAATGTAAAAAAAACGTTTTAGCAAGCCTAGGACGAACCGAGCCCAAACCTTGAGTTACTGATATAGGTGAGAATCGCTAATACCGGTATACCGGGCTCGTCGAATCGAAAGCGAATCGACTCGGTGAATCCTTCCATGAGCCCATGTGAGGGTGACTCGAAGGCAGCTCTCTACCTACACCCAGGATGAATTAAAGGATGTCAGCGACGAATGAGACTGGCGTTCACTTTGGCATCCTCTCTGAGAAGGCTACACCTCATGAATCCGTTTGCGAGTGTTGAAGTTGCTATTCAATCCTTTGTTCCACCTGATGGCTTCGAGCACACCCGCCAAAAAAGAGTGAGAAATCGGCCATTCACTCTTGGGGTGTTCGTTTGACAGACGTCCGCGCCGGGAACAACTTTGTGTGGGTCTGACTTGCCAGCGAGACGTGCCGACAAAGCACTGAGATCAAGACTTATCGCCTATCATGCAACAGTACGTCAAAGGCGACAAAGCATCTCAGGGAGGTTCCTAGTATCTTTTCGAGCATGACAACATCCGAGGAAGAACGAAGCGCGCGAGAGCGAATGTTGTTGATCGCCTGAGAAGATCGTCACCCTACCAGCACGATCCTGCTCGGCTTTATGTGCTCCTCGAGACGCTGAGGATTGTGAACTACGAACTACCGTATCGTGTGGGCGAGTACGAGGAGTCATATTTTATCAGAGAGTTGGCCATGAAGAAAGAAATGAAGGCAACCACGAACGCGGAAGTCATCCGTCACGCCATCGTCGAGTCCTACACCTCAGAGAAGAAGATGGGGGTTACGATTCGTTATCCTTGGTCATTCTGGCCAGCCGGTCGCTGAACTTCTTATCCGTTGACTGAATCAACTCGTTGATCTTTCATTCAGCAACAGCAAGGATTGGCGCTTGAGACGTGGAGAGCTTTCATTGCTAAGCGTCTCGAGCTGATCCATCTGATCTGTCACGTACTTCATGACTTCACTCGCATGTTTGCGATTGCCGCTTGTAGCTGCCCTCCCATGCTGTCTAATGTCGTCGTCATACCGAGCCTCAAGTTGGACTCGGGCTTGTTTGATTCGCTCATCCTTGTACAGTTCCAACTCCTTCCGTCCTGGATGTTGGTGTAGATACAACTCTATGAGTTCCATGTTACGAGCTTCTGCTGGAGCAAGCATCTTGTCATTGTCATCCGATATAGCGCGATGTGTGACTTCACGCTTTCGTTCACATCCTCAAGCCGCATAATATCTCTCTCACTGAAGTCTATTGAGACCTTTTACACGTGCTCTATAGCTATTTGAACAACACCCTGCCAATTTACCGCTAAAGTTCTACTCCAGTAGTTGCTTTGCCAGCGCGCGTGGTCTCCCGAAAGATACGTTGTCAGTGTTGTTGTGCCTGGTCGATCGGTCCGGTGGAATGTCGCTGCACTCGTTCGGGTGGTCGCCTCATGGGTCGCTGCTGCTCTCGCCATTCGGTTGAACTCACTCTGATGATGATGCCAATGTCAAACGCCTAAGTCCGCCAATCGTCGTGCCACCGCATAGAATCCGAGTAGTCTCTTCTTTCTGGGCGGTTTGTACTTGCTCATTTGCTGGTGACGAGCGAGCTGCTGCCAACCACCTCAAGTGGTGTCCATCCCTTCTTCTGAGCTTCCTTCAGTCCTGCGATCAGGCCTTCGTACATAACTTGATTGTTGGTTGTGCCAGTGAGGCTCATGCTTGTGCTCCATACTATGTCTGCTTCCGTCGCCGTTTCCGTGTCAAGCCGCACAACATGTTGCAAACGATCAACAACGCGATGTATCTCGTTTTCCACACTTGAGATACGCTCTAACGAATTTGACTCAGCTTGCCGTGTACTCAGGTCAACGGCAACGTGCTGGTTGATCAGGGAAAGAGCTTTCTCAGTAACACGACTCACAATGTCATCCTCGTCCAAGCTCTGACAGTGATGAGTTTGATGGATTCCTGGTCGAGCCTGCGTGTAGGTCTGTAGCAACTTTTGAGCTTGTGTCAACGCCATTTCCTGCGCGTCGAGAAGCACCATCTTGAAGCGAGAGTCGTAACTCGTGCTCATCTGGGACTGCTTCGCTTCGAGACGCTGCAGGGTGCTGCCCTCGCTTTCAAAAGTGCTTGCAGTTCACTGATTGTCAGCTCGCATCCCCGCCGTAAGCTGTGGACGCCTGGACGCATACAGTAAGACGCGAGTTGCGGCTGACAATGACCATGCATATCCCCTCACCTGCGCGATGCCGCCAGCTACCTCAGAAGCGACGACTTTCGTGCGATCATAGCGGAGTTCAGCCATCTGGAACACCCAAGAATGGGCTCAAAGATGGATGCACATTCGGTTTTCAGGTTCGTTCGCCTCGTTCAGCTCGTTCGACTCGTTGGATTCGCGAAAATCGTTCAGAACACGGTAGGTTCGTGATGAAGTTCGTTCATTTCAAGGTGAGCATCAAAACCTTGTGAGCCGCGATTCATGGAGTTTATCGACTCGCTGGTTTGAGAGCGAATCGCGATTTCGGCTCGGCTCGTCCCAGGCTTGCGTTTTAGAAGCGACTACATAGTGAACTGTTTTGAAAATGCTGTATGTTGTTGCAATGATGGCCCGTGATGGCTTCAAACTCTCACCGTTGGGACCAGTCCTCGGTTTGAATGAGTGATGTGTTTGCACGCAAGAGCGATAGCCTGGACCAGTTCCTCGTTCTCCTCGTTCTATGGCGCCGATCGACGACGGTACCGTGTGGACTATTGAGCTGGTGGAGGCCGAGACCCACGAGGTCCTACGTTCTGCCCACGTCGTCTTCCCTCGAAACATCCAGCGAGTTGAAGAGCTCGCCAGCCTCATCCACAGCGAGTTCGACGGGTTGCTTGCTCACGTTTTACCAGATCAACTCAAGATATATGTCGCCACGAGGCCTTTGAGAACGGCGAGTCCTTGTCTCCAAACGCGGCCCTCGAGGACGTGGACTCGCGCACAACGAACGGTGTGGTCTGAGATACGTATGCTTGATACACGGACTCTAGCTACCTCCGACCCGGGTCGTCCGTTTTGGACCCTCCCCGCAGCTGCCGTCTCGAATTTAGGTTTCCGATGTAGTGCCGACAAGCTGGTGCTGTTCAAACGCAAAGATATGGTCAAGCTTGTGAGCTTTTTGCAGGACGACGTGTTGCACGATGTTTGTTGTGCTCGGTGCTCCTGGGTCGGGCAAGTCTGCGACGGCGGTGGCATTCGCGCTGAGCCTTACGCAAACCGATTGGGTGGTCACGTGGATCCGCCTCACCCATCGAGCGCATTTGACCTGCGCTCGTTTCGAGAACGGCATGAAGAAGACCGTCAAGTTGGACAGAAGCCACGAGTCCAGGGATGAGCTGCGTCAGATGCTGGATGAAGTGGACTTCTTGAAGCAGCACATTGTGTTTCTCGACGGCGTGGACGACGAGGAAGATCCGCAATGGAAGAAATGATGTGCACAGCGTGGCTTATGAGGAATCGAGCCAATCGCCGCCTCGTGATGGTCACGTCGATGATTGCGCTTTGAAAAAAAAGCGTAGATGAGGATAGAATGATGCGCGCTCGAGAACACTTTGTGTCGTCGTGGACACTATTAGAGTACCTCGAAGCCGTTGAAGACGACGGGCTGTTTGAGGCTGCGAAGCCGCACTTGGACGCGTCCAGTGAGGATGAGCCAGTGGACGCAGACTCCAAGGAGTGGCGCCGGTCTCTGGTACAATCCAAGTACTATTTTGCTGGTGGAAACGCTCGCTTCATGTTCAGCTTCCCCACAAGTGTTACTGTCTCATCGCTGACAAAGGCAGTCATTGCCCTGGTGATGGGTGGTTGCTCACTCGGTGTGGTCGCCTGCCTTTTCAGTTGTTTTCTAGACATATGCAACCCAGGCATCATCAGCCGACACGCTGGGGCAGCGATCGCCATGTATGGCGGACCCGAGTTGGTCAAGCGCCTCACATACAGCTTCAAAGACTCTTGTGTCGCAAAAGAAGGATGGATCACGGAAGTTCTTCTCTTTGCTCGCATTCGCAAGGGTGGCGTGACGGTTGACAATGATAAAAGGACATTTGGATGGCCAGACGGAAGGTTCATGACCGTTGACAATGTGTCACAGCTGCCGACAGTCGGCTGGGTAAAGCCTCAGACGTATAGCAAGGGCGGATACGACGCCGTCTTCATCGACCAGCAGGAAGGACTTATTCGTTTCGTTCAGGTGGCGCGAGCGCACGAGGGCGTCTTGCGTATCGAGTGCTTTGAGAAGTTTATGCGTTGGCTGCACCAACCGACATCGTCATTTGCGTTCAAGACGCTCGAAATTTTCTGTGTCATCGAGTTCCCTCTCACGTCGGCGGCTCACATTTCCCTTTCGCATTCACTGGAGTTACGGGAACTCGCTCTTCTTCAGTATTTTCCTTCAGCCGTATGGCTTACTGAAGAAGAGCGAGTTGTTTAGGTTGGCATGGAAACGACCCGTGACTGGGATCAATTCAACTGGGGAATACATTTTTACTTGTTGATTCAATCGGATCTTGCTCATTTTTTTTAACTTGTTACATCCACCAAGCAAGTCACAACACCGTCACTAGGCCAAACCATTAAGCAAGAGCTGGTGAACACATGTGTGCTGATTCCAAACGAGCTACTTTTCTTAGCTTGAACTATCAAGCGCACGGGAGAGAATGACTTGGTAGCATCTCGCATTTAGTCGCTCATAGTCGACTTTCATCCACTCGAGCACTCGGTTCGCTTGCTGTGTCACTGTCTCAGGCGATGCCGTCGTCGTCGTTACGAGTAGGTTGGCCTGATTGCTCGGTGGCAATCGATTGAGACTTAGAGTGTTCGACGCATCAGCCAGTCTATCCGTCGCACCCTTCCACGCGTGTTGTCGGTTCTGTTGTTCTCTTTCGAGCGCCACAAGTGCCTTGTAGTAGACTTTGACCGTCTTCTCCTCTTTCCGTGCAATATCAATCGAAACCTCGCGGTCTCCGATGAGGAACTTGATCTCACAGTCGCGATCGAGTCGACCCGTGGTCTCAAACTGCACGTTTGTGAGGAAATGGTCGCGATACTCGAGCCGTTCGGCTGTCCGACGCGTTGAAGCTGCGCTTTCGCCCTTAACGAGGATCAACGCCTCGTTGGTGAATACAAACTCGTCTTTTGCCGACTGGAATGCAAATAACGTCTTTTCCGCACCTAGCATATATGCTCGAGCGTGTAATTTGTCGAAGTCCACATTGCTCGTGCAGATATCGGCTGAACCCGTGAGATCTTTGGCAAACGCACTCAACATGACTTCTGGGCACTCACTTTTTTTGGGAGGGGGGGGCAAACGGGCGTCTTCTGGGCACTCACTCGGGCGTGTCGTTTCAAGATCACAACTATCCAACCGGAATAGTACCGGTACCGGTATATAAACTCGAAAATCACAAAAAAAAATGAGTCAAAAGTTCTCGAGGAATCGAAAACTTTGCATTATGTGAAATATGAAATGTAACGTTGTTTTGGCGCAAGTTGTCAAGTGTTCATACACGGCCATCCTATGCTCCTCTGAGGCGAACTTCAGAACTGGTAGTTGTATTCGCGTTGATCATGGTCGAATATGCACGGCAACGATTCCTCAAGGAGCGATTGAAGCAGGCTCTGGGCACTCGTGGCTTCATAGTTTATGCTTGCTTGCGATGCACTCATCTGTTCGTCGCCAGTATGATCAATCACTAGTGGCTCGAGGCAAGGGGCCCTCGTCAGAGCCAAATGCGATGGTATCAGCAGTCGCTCGTTGGTGCCTGATACGATTCCGACGAGCTTCCATCCATCGTCTTTGATTCTCATTCGCCCGCGCTCGATGGAAATCACAGAAGCGATGCAACGAACCATCCACCTTGATTGCACGACTGCTGGGGCAATGTTTGCTCGGATAGAGACATCTGTCTCCTTCGGGGTCGGTGCGTTTAACCGCATATTGGACCGGGTCTTGGAGATCTCACCCGGCTTCGTACTCAACGTCGACGATGACTGGATTTGGGCTGATAAAGAAAGTGGCATGCTGACGGTCTGTTAGGGAGCGTCTCTGTGCTGCGAAGTGGGTGCAAGTTGTCCTGTCCCTCGCGTCAGGGACCTGGCATCAAGGTCGTCCAACTCGCGTTAGTACTGACTGCTGGCCAATCCGGACATCACATTGGTAGGCTCGTCATTAGTTACTCAGCCACGCAATGACGCACCACTAGCAATGAATCACTGAACGAGGTGCCTGACGATCCCAGGGGCTGATTTATCGCCGCAATTGACGAGGAACTCTTTTCAAAGAGTACCATGAGATCAAACGCTACTTTGTCTCTGGCTGCTCCCCGCATCGTCTATCCACTAGTTTGTGGATTTATCAACTGAGTTTCCGATGTCATCACTTGTTTGAGCAACGGGTCTGCCCCTCGCAAAGAATGGGACCCCACTTCATTATAACCATTCGAGTGTAGTCATCTTCCGAGTCTTCGGGTAAGTCTTTCACGCTCTCAT
The DNA here is from genome assembly GCA_020085045.1 of Pythium oligandrum. Taxonomy (NCBI): domain Eukaryota; phylum Oomycota; class Peronosporomycetes; order Pythiales; family Pythiaceae; genus Pythium; species Pythium oligandrum. The sequence continues at coordinate 150,048 of JAHRIK010000031.1, read as the reverse complement.
GTCGTCTTCAAACCACTGAGTTCTGGATTGGAGTATACGGTTGACGCTCGGCTCGTATTAGCTCGAGCAGACTCAAAGAAGACTGAGGTGATCTGGGATTCGGCATGGATACTCATGATAAAACGAAAGACAGAGATACTTGACCCACAATGTTCACAACGTGCGACCCTCAAGTCGCACTATCACACAATTGGTCTTAACATCAATGGTTTCTGGGTTTTGAACTGTCTATGGTTCTGAAGTGTTTCATTCCAGCGTCTTTGAATCTCGTTGGCACGTTGTCGGTGCTCAACACAGAAGCGATAAAGCTTCCCATTCGGCTTGTATACGCGAAGAATAGCGCAGTTTTTGCTGGGACAGCGACATGGGTTCCTTCGCGGTCTTCGTCGACGGCCGGTTTCACTTGTGCCTGTCGCGGACGGACAGTAGATCGGGGGATTGTGTGGCCATCTTCTTTCTGAAGGGGGGGAGTCCCACACTGAATACGCTGGATCCGTGGTAAACAGGACTGGCAGCAGAGTGAAGACATGGTGTGTTAATCGTCATCCACAAGCCATCCAGGTCTCAGTCTATGATTGAATACTGGTCACAGCATCCTAGACACAGCGTTTGTGAGGGGATTCAACAGCTCGAGCTGTTGAATCCATACAAACGGAAAACGTCTCGGTGATCCCATATGGGTGCGGGTTTCCCATCGCTTGAGCACAACCACATGTCGTCAGGCTTCACACAGTTGTCCTGCTTTGCAAAGATCGCCAAGTTCTCGTTTCATTGGTAGGCTTGCCTGAACAGTTGGTACATGATACACAATCCGATGAAAGAAGCCACGCATTTATTTATCCATGCATCACCAATACACCGCCTTTGTCTCTGTGGATGGGATGAAAGGCAAAGGCTCGCTCAGCAGGAGCTGAAACATATCTTCCACCATCGCTGACGACATGGCTGGCTCCATCACTGGCGCATCAAAGGCCGGCAGCCACAAGTCTTCTGTCTCAGCCACCAGCACGTCAAGGATAGGGTCTTGATCAAACGCTGTAGGGCTCTGTTGCATTTTCCGCATCTCCCCGACGTGAGTTCGTCGTGCTTCTGTCCATCGTCGCTGGTTTTCATTCGCTCGCATGCGATGATCGTTACACAATCGGTGAAGCGTGCCATTGATCTTGTGCGCGCGTGGATTTGAGCAATGCTTGCTAGGATAGAGGCAAGTCGTGCCATCCTTGTCCTTGCGCGAGCGCCGCACACTGGGCCGGTGCAGCTGTATCTTGTGTTCGCGGGTGGGGGTGAGCTGTTGAACGACAGTGGTGTTCATGCTGAGCTGTGGTGCGTCCTAGGTCGGAAAAGATCAAGTGAGACTGCCACGTGCCGTCAAGCAGACGTTAACATCCCATGGCTGGCAGCCATCCCGGCCAGCCGAGTCTCCGCGCAGCGTGTGACCCCCGTGAACCCACTTGGAATAAGCGGAATCCTCGTCGTCAGGCGTTACACACGCCGCCGTTGAGGCCAGAAAGCCCGTCTGCCCAAGAACTCTGTTTAAGAATCAGTTGGCAAAACAAGGTGAGCTCCTCGATCCAGACATTGATCAAGGTGAGACTCTACTCGATTTACCAGAAGGAGGTGCATTCTAGCTACCTCGACTGGCCCAACCGAGCCTTGTCATCAGCGCCACGGTGATCCGTGGCACACAAGAATAACTTGTGTCGATCGGTTGTCACATCATCTGGATATGTCCGGTGTAGGTACGTATGATCCTGGATCGTTGGAACCCTGGTGATATGGATACGTCCTAGCTTTACGACCAGGATAAAGAGTCATTACACATCGTGTAGCGTCCATGTGCTTGGCGTGTCATCAAGCGGACTGTGCTTTGTTGGAGTTACGGCGTCTAAATCAGGCGAAACGCTTGTACATCCGCGTGATGGGCCACTTGAGCAGCACGACTACATTGAGGCGTCGCGATGATTACGGACCGGCTACTGGTGGAGGTGTCGGAATTTGTAGATTCTGTCGTCGGCCTCTGTGTTGTGGCTCTCTTCAAGATCTACGACGAACTCAACTCGCTATTCTATCAGAAACGCCTGGTTTCTTACTCGAAGTGTGCGCATCTCGGCCAATCAAACAGCGTGACTTTATTTCGCATCAAGCGCATGCAACTGAAGCCTTCAAGAGACCCACACTCCCATCTACCAGCATGAGAATGTGTCTTTTGCATTCATTGGATACTGTACATATTTCGGTCGTTGAAACTTCATTGAACGACACCACTCATCTAATATGTCGCGCCGTCTTGACGCAAAGCACGTTGTCGCTTTCAACTCGACAGTTGCACTCATCTCGCGCTAATAAAAAGAATCGCTCAACAATGCCTTCACGCACATCTGTCACACCTCTCTTGATGAGGAGAGAGCTCTTGGCCACGTACAAATCCTTTCAGGCTGTGACCTTGAGAGTGAATGAAGGTGGTCATCGTCCCTGTCTGCTTGACTCAGTTCGTATCTTCCAGAACAAGGTGAGCTCTTCGACGCAGTGTTGAAAGCCGGTAGATTTGTCCATCACAAACATGAAACGTCGACGCACGCACACTTTTCGATTCACTGGCCCGCAACCTCGCAAACTGAGTTGGGCGATGAGTAACATGGACGTTATGCCATGGGTCAGCTGAGTCGGATGCCGCAATGGCTACAAGGGATGAGGCAGGGTGTCAACATGGAAGACGTCTGAATGTTTGGCGCGATGACGTTACACCTAGGCTCACGACTTGCCATGGTAAGCCAATCACCAACGACATGGACATTTTTCAAAGAGTATTCGTGGATTTTGATTCATCGAATACATTATAATTGGTAATATTGGCAAGGAAATTGTGTAGAATACTTGAGCTAGGTTGGGTAGTTGAAGATTTTTTGATACAAAATCACTGGGCTCGCTGGGTTCAAGCGCAAAGCATTTCGATTTCTTCGTCGCTGTCGAGCAGCTGCAGCAAAATATCAAGTTCTTCTTGGCCCAGTTCGCAGGATCCGTCCAATGGTTCCAATAGCGTTGGCTCTGGGAGGTCCCAATCGTCGAAATCCATTGGAATGGACTGGAGGTTTTGTTGTCTCATCAGGAGTTTTTGCTGCTCAGCCTGTTGGCGACGCAAGATTCGACGACGTTGCTGTAGACGCTGCTGGTTGCGGTTGGCCAGTTGACGATGAAACTCGCAGAGACGGTGGAGTTCGCCGTTGACTTTGACAGCGCGCGGCTCGTTGCAAGGCTTGCTCGGGTACAGGCAGCACTCGTTGTTGACGTGCGTCATACTGGTGGGTAAGTAGCTTGATGGAGAAGTGGTAAATGAGTGAATGAGCTCATGCAGCAGCCGCATTGTCGCTGCGGAATCGCCGCATTCTTGTCGCCATGACCCTGTACCCACTCGTGCAAGGTATCCAGTACGCCGGGTTACGATGAACACGGCGTACCCGGTACACTGTACCACTTAATCGTAATATAACTCAGTCGAAGTTAACTTGAAGCTTTTCTGGTGTAGTATACGGTAAGATACTAGTTAACTTGTCGTAAGTTACGACTGAATACTATGAAAGTGGTACCGTGTACCAGATGTACGGTCGCTGAATACCTCCGAACAATCCAATCAACTGAGCCTGTTTCCCATTGGCCCACTTGCCATGGAATCCAGTGCTGTGTGCAACGCCGTCCTGTCCTTGACGCCGTGTGCACACTCCATAGGCAACGCGATCGTGGGACGTGGGAGCTGAAAATCCCGTAAATTGGATCGGCATGACGTGTATGCACGCGACAAGAATGAGTTCAAGTCAGGCACCAACAGAGGTCAGGTGAGGAAGCCAACGATGACATCCACGGACAACTGTGGACCGAGTTATTAAGAAGATTAACGATCCCTCGTGGAATTTATCCATGAACGGAGACCCTGTCGCCGAAAGGACCAGTTCGGTGTTGAATTACTTACAAGGGGGTACTGCAGTGAGATCCAGACACGTGGGATCCTCCATATGACACTATATCGTGCTGGGGTGATCGTCGAATTGAATAGGATGTACATGATATCAGTGAATATGGTTGACGTGACAGTCGGCGTTATATTTACTTGTTCAGTCTTGTATGATACTTGGTTCGCCTGATCTGATACTACTACTTGGTTACGCGTGGACCATGTTCATTTGGTCGTCACTAATGAGAACTTGGAGTAGGAAGTCGAGGTCCTCGGGACAGAGGTCGTCTTCTGCTGTGGTAAACAGCGAGGGTACTGCACTTAGTACGTCCTCCATTTCAAACCACTCGGCGAATAACTCTTCCACCTTCTGTTGAGACTTGAGCTGTTTGAGCGAGGCTTCATCGGCGGCGGCTTGCTGTTGTCGCATCAGTCGACGACGCTGTTGCAGACGTTGCTGATTCCGGTTGGCGAGCTGGCGGTGGTGTTCACACAGGCGGTGCAATTCACCGTTGATCTTGATGGCACGGGGCTCCGTGCAGGGCTTGCTGGGGTACTGACAGGCATCGGCCATACTGTTTCGATGGGATCAAGTGGGGAGCTGTGTGTGCTCAAGTGGGTAAATTGGAGAATGAGCCGTGTGTCGAGTTGTCAGCTAGCTCGCTGTGACAAATGTCTCCTCCTCAAGTCGAATCTTCTGAAACTCAGGGGGATTTATTCGTCTTTCCTGTTTTTCGTCCATCTCATGAAAAATCTAAAAAGTGACGTACGGTGTCACGGAAAAAATCAGCTTTTAGTCAGCCGCTTGGTGAAAAAAGGTCGAACCAATGGAATCCTCAGGATGTCAAATTGAGCCAATCAGATCACTATATAGAACATTAAGCCACTTTGAGATAAGGCAGAAAGGCCCCCACGCAGCCATTTTTACTAGATTTAGGAGTGATTTATAAAAGACGTTGTCATAAATTTCTAAAATACCAATTCCAGGTGGACCGTAGGGAACATCCTTGCACTTCACTCGACTGTGCCACCATCACTCACACGCGTGAGAATGTCGAGCAGGACGTCGAGATCTTCCGAACTGCAATCAGCCAGTGCACTCTGTGATCTCTCTTCAGTGATTCCTGCACTCAAAGCCCTTCGCTCGCGTCCTGCTCTCACCGCTGAATGGAGACGCTTCAACTTGCGTCGTCGTTGCTGGAGTCTTTGCTGGTTCCGGTTGGCTATGATCCGGTGTTTTTTACACAAGCGATGCAAATCACCGTCCGCCTTGAGTGCTCGAGGCTCTCGGCATGGTTTGCTGGAGTATTGACAAAACACGCCGGGTGGAATGACGGTTGGGTGAGTCATTACATTCGAGTCAACGCAAATTCGAATGTGAATATCCACGGACAGAATCATCCATCAGCGAGTAATCACCGCAGTCGTGATGCTGGCATATCATGTCATACGGCTATTTGAGCGATCGTCGGTAGACAACACGAAGAAGCGCCAGATGTGTTGCCCTGGGATCAACAAGCAAGCCTGTATCTCAGGATCGCAGGTCAGAGTTCAGTGAATACACCCGAATGCTTCCACGATATCAGCATCCTTCCACAAAAACGAGGTGGATTCACGTGTAACGCGGTGGGTTCCAATTGTCGTTTGCGGTCAGGCACGTTGGACACGAACAAACTATCGTACAACTTTCAATGGATTTCGACACCTGAGCCAGGTTCAACATGAAACCGGTAGACTACCGGTACACCACGGCGGGTTTCAACCAACGTGATGGGTCTGAGCCTGTTGACCCACGTCTTTTCGTGTGCCGTTATTGCACCCCTGACTTGACTTGACGCTCATCGCCTTCCTCTCACGACCATGGCCGTGGCTTAAAGCCCATGACTGCCCTCTCCTTCTCCAAGTTTCGCGCTGGTCGCTTCCGCCAGTCGTCCGACTCGGACGTGCTCCTACCGCCTCCATTGCCACTCATTAGTCTACCGGATGAAGCACGTCTCGCGCGATCAGGAGCGTTCAATGGGCGTCCCATGCACTTGCCAGTGCGCCGACACGTGCATTCAGAGCAGCGAAATGCTCCACCGGAACGGATTCTACGTGAAAACCGGATGTTACTCGACGTTGAGGCCGAGGAAGACGAGGCCCGACCTATTCTCCAACGCATTCACGTGTACGAATACAATCAACCCGAGGTGTTCGCGTTCTGTGGCGCACCAGACGACACTCTCGACTTTGATGCGTTGTTTGAGAGCGGGAACTTGCAGCGAGCAGAGCGTATTATCCGTCAGGAGTTCAAACGCACGCCAAAAAGTCAGGAATACGAGTTACGCATCCATCCCGACCTCAAGAACAGTGCGTATCGACAGTGGTTCTATTTCTCAGTGCGTAATGGCCAACCAGGCGCATCGTACAAGTTCTCACTCGTGAATCTTGCCAAGAGTGGCGCGCTCTTTGGCGCAGGCCTCCAACCTGTCGTGTACTCGGAGATTGACGCGGAGACGAAGCAACGCGGCTGGATCCACGCTGGGACCCACGTGCGCTATGACATCTCGACGTCACCAAACAGTCCCCCAGGCACAAACGCACTGAGTTTCCAGTACACTTTCGAGCATGCCAACGATCGCGTCTACTTTGCGTGTCTCCAGCCGTACACGTACACAGGTAGGCTGCTCGTATTCTCGCCATGCCATACAGGGCTAACTCGATGCTGTTTTAGACATGTGTGAGTACTTGGACAAACTCGAGAGAGATCCAGCTCGCTCTGTCTTCATCCGACGTACAGAACTCTGTCAAACTATCGCTCTCAATCCATGTGACTTGCTCTCCATCACATCCCCCGGCAAAGACAGCGTCCCTCCCGACGACAAGAAGAGTACGTCCCCGATTTCTACCACGATCTACTCACGTTCTAACCACGTTAGTGTCTTTTAGTCATCGTTCTGTCAGCTCGTGTGCATCCAGGCGAGCCCAATGCGTCCTGGATGATGCAGGGCATGCTCGACTACCTCACGGGTCCGTCCTCTGGAGCCACAGTGCTCAGAAACCACTTCATCTTCAAGGTCGTGCCCATGCTCAACCCTGACGGCGTGATCAATGGCAACACGCGCGTGAATCTCGCTGGCTGGGACCTCAATCGCAAGTGGGCAAGTCCCGTGGAGAAGCTTTTCCCGACGATCTACCACCTCAAACGCCAGCTCGCGCACTTCCAATCACGAGATCGTGTCGCCATCTTCTGCGACCTGCACGGCCACTCGATCAACCGCAACATCTTCATGTACGGCTGCTACAACAAGAAGCAGAACAAGAAGAGCACACAGACAGCAGCGGCAAATGCAGCCAGCGCTGCCATCGCCGCCGGTGAAGAGGCTCGTGCGTCGCCATCAAAATCCGCGTCGGCCGCGTCGCTTACAGCCGCGAGTATCAAGAACGACCCGCGCGTGTTTCCCATGATCGTGGCTCGCAACTCACTGTTCCTATCGTTTGCGAGTTGTGACTTCAAAGTGCACAAGTCCAAACTCAACACAGCGCGTGTGGTGGTGAACCACGAGCTGGGTGTGATCAACTCGTACACGCTCGAGGCTTCGTTCTGCGGCCCTGACTTTGGTCCACGCAAGGACACGCAGTTCAGCACGTGGGATTTGGAAGAAATGGGTCGCACGTGGTGTCAGAGCCTCCTGATCTACTTCGGCTTGCTGGCCGAAGTACGAGTCCTCGATCGACGGCGAGAAGAGGAGCTCCAGCGAACCGAGGAGTCGATAAAAGCTGTCGCAATAGCATCAAAGGCAAGTGGTGAGAACGAGACGACGTTATTAGAACAGACAAGTGACTTGCTGAGTGACTGTGAGGCCGCCATCTCCGAATTGTTCGCCTCAGGAGAGCTGTTGGACACTGAGTACGACGATGACGACGGAGGAGGCGGTGGCTCTGGGGATTCCGACCTCTCTGGGGCAGAAGACGCCATTCCACCTAGCAACGGACCCGAAGAGGACACAAGTGGGTTGGTAAACGGCGATAGTGAGGCGCGAGCCGTGTTTGTGAATGGATACAGCAGTGCGCCAGAGGCGTACTCACGCAACTTTAAGTCAAATGCAAATGGATCGAGTGGTGGTGTCAAGAAACTCAAACGAAGACCGTCAAGAAGGAAGAATAGTCGCTCGAATGTGGCGAATATAAGTGGCAAGAGCTCCAAGAAGAAGAAGAAGCGACGGAAGAGCAAGGGCCAACGGGGTCTAAGTGTCGAATCGGGCGAAGAGGGGGGTGGGGAGAGGCAGGAAGACGCCGAACCAGACAACGACGTGGAAGACACGGAAGAACGCGAGACAGTCTCAAGAAAGAAGAGCAAAAAGACCAAAGCGCACCGCTCACAGAGTCCCAATGGCCGTAGTAAACCACGAAAGTCCAGCTCAAGGATCGGTAGTAGCAGCAGCATGATCGAACTCACGAGTGCAGTTGCCAGTGGGCGACTTGCAGACATCGTACTACCCGAAGTCCGTCAGGAAACGCCACCAAGTCAGCGGAACAAGCTACGTGGAAGCGAAGACTCGGTGGCAGACGATGGTGGCGCTGGGGACGCGGGGAAGATGAGACTTCAGTCTCGAGGAAAGCTAGTACGGGTCCGTTCGGGTCAGCTATTGGAACTACCACTCGTCAAGCCATTTAATGCGCTCTCAATCAAGACGACAACACCAGCAGCTGAGCCACCGGAGGATGACGACGCCAGTGAGCACTCGGATGACGAAGAAGACGAAGAAGAGGACGACAGAGGGCATGATGACCGTCATCGGACCAGTTCGTCTTCGAGTGCGTCCGACCCAGAGTCCTACCTCTCGGAATTTTGACCAGAATCATGTGCTTTATTGATGTAGCAGACCCGAGTGCGTGATGATCTGGTGCTGGAGCTCCTTGATACCAAAGTCTTCTTTCGTGCTGCACACGTGGATCACTGGATTCATGTTCTGAGCACGAATACATCACCCGTTAGAGCGGTTCTGGGTTCATTCCAACACACAGGCCCCCTTTCTTACCATACGATCGACGCCACACGCGATCTGACGGGCGTGCTCAATGTTCTTGGTCAATTCAGCCGGCGAGATTGTGTCCGCTTTGGTGAAGACGACCTGGTACAACGCGCCGAGATCGGCCAAGTAGTCCATAAAGTCCTCGTCGACCTTGGTGATGCCACGACGACTGTCGATCAAGAGGAACAGAGGACGGAGATTGTGACCGCGGCGGTTCTCAATGTATCCACCGACCAGTGCGTGGAACTCGTCAGCCACGCGCTTTGGTACGTTGGCAAAGCCGTAGCCAGGCATATCCACCAGCGCCAGGTCCGGTAAGCTGCCGATTTTGCCTCCAATCGAGAAGAAATGCAGCTGCTGCGTGCGTCCGGGCGTCTTGGACGTGCGCACGAGGCCTGGCTGACCCACGATCGCGTTGATCAGCGAGGATTTGCCCACGTTCGAGCGTCCGGCAAAGGCGATCTCGGGAATAGTCCATTCCGGGAGCTCCTCGGCGTCCTTGGTGGACGTAATGAGCTTGGATTCGGGCTTGAAGTAGCGCTTGACCTGACTGATCTCATGCGGAAGCAGACGCGGCGGCTCATCCACGCCGTCGATCATCCAGAGAGCTGGTACATTCTGCAAACGCGCCTTCTTCTTGGAAATATGACGCACAGAGTCTGTTGAAAAGACCGAGCGGCGGACACCTAGGAGGCCATCTACACAGGAATACACGCAGTCTATCAGTAGCTGACCGTATTAGCATATACCAACGCAATGCCGTTGGCTAGAATGCGCAGGAAACGCCAAGATACCTCGCGCCGTCCGTCGAAGCAACGCCATGGAGCTCACAGTGATCGACTGGAATGCGTGGATTGGTCGTCTAAATCAGTTGGCTTGGGCGATGATTGCCAACAATAGACTTATTTAGGTTACTTTAGTGCTTTCGACCACCACCTAAGCACTCGAGGTGCTGTTCTGACGGCATTTTACCTGTGTTTCTTGGTCTTTACTTGGTTTTATGGCTGTTTAGATGGGTTGTTTGCTCCAGCAGCTTTGTCGACCCATTTCTCGGTGCTCAGGTGATACCGAGGCCCCTGGCTGGTCCAATGCCACACCAAGCGGTTCTTTGGGGACGTCGAGGGCGGCAAATGACGGCTTTCGTGTTAAACCTCTTCCAAACACAGCGTCTTGATGTGCTTGGTGAGTTTCTCGGACGCGTTGAACAGGACGAAGCGAGGGACCTCATCCAGCCACTCGTACCGCGTCCTGGAAGTTTGGACAGGCACTTGCCACAGTCGCCAGGTCACAAAAATCCATATCGGCGATATTCTGGTATTGATCGATATGCTCGTCATCATCACCATCTCGTTGAAGTATTATTGAGTCGTCTTACACGTGATCGATACGCTCGTGGAGCGGCCTGGTGACGATGATCGACTTGTTACACTCGGGACTTGGCAGTTTATCGGCTCAACAGTGTCGGAAAGACGGTCCAGAAGGCGGGATTTTGTCACACGACCACATGAGGGCGCTGTCGAAGCGCACAGGAGTCTTGCTCGTCGCCGGCAAAACCCACGCAATTCATCCCTATAGCAAACGTCTACTGTATCAGTCACTAAGCAGCGTCGTATCAGCGTTGCAGCAACGAGAACAGGAGTGAGTTGCTAAAGGACGCTGCCTTGAGTGGAAATATGCTTCAAAACGTCAAGTGCCATTCTTTACTCGCTCAAAAAATCTCGTCTTGGCTTAACTCTCGTGCGACAGCTCCAATCTGACTCACAAACGAGGTTCCAAACCGACGTATCGTCCATCCTGTGGGGTGGAACCGCTATGCACAGCTTGTATAGACGCATTGCACTGAGCGCAACCACCACAGGGATGAACGGTACGCCGTCTCGAACCTCGCTTGCGAGTCACATCTTGAGGTGGAACACGGCAATAGATGTGGGTACTTTTCCTTGTCGAACAATGTCTCTCGTGATCGCTGAGTGCAACCAGAAGAAAGCCACGAAGGGTGCCTTGACCACCTTGGCGTCACGCTCTCATGGTCGGCTATGCGGTAGCTAACCTCAGTTTGGGAGCATCGCATTTCGTCTTATTGACAGAAGCACCGAGGCTTCTCGATACGTACAAGCCTTTTCGTGTCGATCTGGTCGTATAGGAACGTGTCGATGGACATGTTCTCAGCAGCCATTGTGTCGGGAGTCAAGACCGAAGACTTGTCCGCAGAGATGGCTCAGACGAACTCTCCATACGACACCGTCACAAAATGGCAGAGATGATGGTGCGTATCTCCACCTCTGTCCTCCTCTTTGCTGCAACACTGAAGAAGTTCTCACGGCTGTTTATGTCCGTGACCGCAGACTTGAGGCACAAAATGGCACAGCTGATGCCGAGTATACATCCAGAGGACCACGTATGAGCTTCGTCGCGGCTATCGTAGAATCTCTTGATCTGGTATGCTCTTGGGCTTGACCGGAGATTTTCATAGCGTTCCATAGCGGACGACCCCAGATCGCCACTTCGGTTGACTCGTGGCTGTACTTGCCATGGGAACAGCCATCTATTTGGCGGACTAGGACCCCATGGGTCGTATTTGATGCTCTGTAGACAGGAACCATCGTTCTCTGTGGTGGATGGTACTTTGGCTACCTCCTCGGTGTTGAGCATCTTCTCGATCGAGCGACTGAAGACGAATACGTGTCCCACCTCACGATCCAGGCCAGTCGAGAAGCGTACAGGGAGATGATCGCAACGAGTGGTGAGGAGCGAAACCACAAGCGTTTCCGCTTGAAGATCCGACTTGTGCACTGGTCGATGTACGCCTTCAGGGGATGGATAGGACCAGAAGTCGTAACATGTGGGGTCTTGGCACTCGTGGGCTTGGCTCTTGATGAGGACTTATGTGAAAGGAGCACACGCAATGAGGTCCGTCCAAGCCACGCACACACATCCGGGTGCGAGCGCGTGGCTTGGACAGCGTACTTGGAGGGTGACTGGCGTTGCTTCTCTTCTCTGCTCCAGACTGACGCACCTTCATGACCTTTGACCACGCGCGCTCGTGTGCAACGGCATACTTGAGTTGTCAAAAGTTCTATTTCGAATAAATAATCGTGCTTTCTAGTCATTTCTTCGCTTCTGTATGCTCCATGACAAGAGTCAAGAGCTCCTTCGTTTGCATAGCGATCCTACTCAACTGTCTCGCGTCTTCCGCGCCTTCTGATGACGGTTGGAAGTCGTTGAGCTTCTCATCTGCTTGACGGAGTCGCTCACAAAGCACTTGGAGATCTTCATGCTGCTTCGAGTCATCATCTTCCGGCTCGACGCGCAGTGACGGTCGTTGAATCAGCACCTCCGCTGCACCATGAAGTGCGATCTCTTCTCCCCCAACCATCACTTGCTTGGAGATTGAGCGCACTCGACGCCAGCCGTTGAGAACGGACTGCGCACTCGTATCCTTCCCCGTACACTCGACCGGATCGAGGGATTGATCCGCAGTAGGCGGATGGAGCAAGCCTGGAAGCTTCACAACGTCCTGAAGAGCCAGCAGACTCGTCTGGAGATCGAAGATCCGCTGCTTTTCCTGCTCGTGCGCGTCGATCTCGTCGTCTGTCCATCGAAAAATCGCGTCTTCCGTGATTTCTGCCATGTCTTGGAGCTGGGATTGCCGTAACGTCACGAGGTTCTCACGAAGCGAGTCCGTTGCCAAGCCATTCGAAGGCGGCTGTTGCCTTCGACGAAGCTGAGTCGGCCCGCGAAAGCGCGCAGTACTGGGTTTTATCTGCTGTGGCTGTTCTATCTTGTGGTCCTGCGTTCGAGGCGGATCCAGAACGACTGGTATGGGTGGTCTCATGATCTGGAGCTCTTGTAGCTGCCGCGCACGACTGTACTGGTAGCGCTGCTGCGTCCATTTCGCGAGGTTCTGCTTGTAAAACATGTTGATGATGCCGCGAAAGTGGTTCTTCATCTTGTGTTCGAACGCGCCCAACTCCTGGAAGGACCACTCGCGAAAGCGCGCCGTCCCCAAGTCAGACGACCACCAGGTGTGGATCGCCGCCTTCAGACAACGCTTGATCTTGTGCCAGACCTTGGCGTCTCGCCAGTTGTGTGGGTTCACTTCGTACTCGTGCGCGACGCGATCCGACGTGGTGCCCGTCGAGGCAAACCCATACTCGACGACCTTGTGTTCCCATCGCCACTTGTCCACGAACACGAGCCATTCCGGACAATAGCGATACGTCTCGCGTACGACGGGGTCCGCCGCGCTCTTGAGCTCTGGTGCGAGTCCGTATAACTCGGTTTTCAGGTCGTGCGAGTCGAGCGCCTGGATGCCGTCGTCGATTTGCTTGTGGAAGTCACGCAGTGAGAACGTGGGATCGAGTCGACCCATGGCCACTGCGTAGAGCGCCAGCATCACGTGATGGAAGACCACGGTGCAGCGTCTCGTGTGGTAGACGAGCGAGTGAAGCGGCCCCCAGAAGTCGTTGGTCGGATGCTTCATCCAGCGATGCAAGTGCTCGAGTGAGCGCACGTACGCGTGCACGACCGCCGCGATGGCGCGGACTTGGCTCGAGTCCCGCAGTCGCCACAGGCTCTGTGTGACTTCCGGCGGCGGACGATAGAGCACTTGGAAGACGTTGTAGGGGTTCTGATCGCGGATGACGGTCATGACGCGACGCAACGCCAGTGTCAAGGCCTCGGACGACCGACCGCTCGCGAACTCGTCCTCCACGTCCTTGTACACGTCCGCGACGATGGACGGGACCCACTGGTGCGTGCGCTTGACGCGCTCGGGGTAGATTGCTGGATCGAGCGTGTCCTGTAGCAAGGACGACGACACGGACGACGTCAAGGCCGCGAGACGCGTGGCCTTGCTCACGCACTTGGGCAGCTCGTCCTGGAAGACAGAGAGCTGCTGCTGCGGATCGGAACTCGCAAGCACACGCGCGAGGACGTCGTGTAGTCGGTTCCATAGGCGCAAGGCCGCGTCCGTGTCCACGATGCGCTCACTACATGCGAGCCATTGCAATTGGAAGTCGACAAAGCGCCGTGCCCACTGCTCGAGTCGCTGGAGCTGCTCGATCTCTCTCGACACGGCAACGACGCGGTCGTACTGCGAGTACGCGTGGATTGTGGTCATCAACGCGTTGTTGTCGTCGCGTACGGCGTCTAATAACCGCGTGGCGAGGACGCAACGCACGTCCTCCGACGCTTCACTTGACGTCTCGGTTGCCAAAGCGCGTGGCCTACACAGACCGCATTACAATGCAAACAGGGTATCAGCACAAACCCCACGACGCATAGAACACGGTGAACGCAGTGCTCGCTGCGTATAACGCCGTCTCGTCGCTACCTTTTCCTCCGTCTGTCGTGCCTCCTGCCATCTTCCTCGATCATCTTCGCCTATCACGCGTTCAATGAATGGAATGTCGTCCTAAGCCTTGGTGACCGATATGTCGCACGAAGGTAACAGTTATGTAGGTAGTAGGAAGGTGGCACGAAGGTAACCTTTCCTTCATCTGTGTGGTGGCCCGTGGATCGCAGGAAGACTTTCACCAAAAGGGCGGCAAGCGGCAACCTCTCGACGCCATGGGCTCTCCTGCGGCTTCCATGCACGCGACGACGACGCGGACGCGCGCATCCTCTGCGTCTCGATCGGCTTCACGCTCGCGCTCGAAATTGCGGTCTAAATCGACGTCGTCTTCGCGTCACTCGCGCTCGCGCTCGACGTCTCGTGGTCGAACGCATGGCGATGGCGAGAAACGACGCACACGCTCAGCTTCGGCGTCCCCCAAGCGCAGCGAGACGCGTGGGGATGCCAAGCGCATGAGTCCTGCCAAGGACGTGGCCTCGCTGCGCGTGGAGAACCTCACACGCAACGTCAACGCCGACCATTTGAACGAGATCTTTGGCAAGTTTGGCAGCGTTGCGCACGTGCATTTGATGCGCGAGCGGCGCTCGAATGTGTCCAGAGGCCTGGCGTTCGTCGAGTTCAAGACGCACGAGGACGCGGAGAAGGCCATGGAGCACATGGACGACGGATGGCTCGATGGACGCAAGGTCAAAGTGGCGTTTGGCTCGGTGGCGGAGGAGAAAGCGCGCGAAGAAGCCGAAGAGAAGAAGCGACAGCAGGAGAACGAGGCCAAGGCCAAGGCGCGCGCACGTGAGGACGAGCAGCGTCGACGCAACAAACGGTCGTTTTCGCCACCACGGGGACGCAACAACAACCGAGGAGGTCGTGATCGCAGTCGCTCGCCCATCCGCAACGGACGATACGGACCACTGCGTGGACGCAGTCCTCCTCCTCGTGATGGCCGTGGCGGTGGTCGGGGTAACCAGCGTCGTCCAGGCTCGCCGTTCCGTCGTCGTAGTCCACCAGGTCGTCGTGGACGCTCGCGCTCGCTGTCTCGTTCGCGTTCCCGTTCTCGCAGTAACCGACGCGGAGGCTCGCCATTCCGCGGCAATCGACGAGGTCCTAGCTCGCCATTCCGTCGTGGAGGCCGTCGCTCGCCGCCAAGAGGACGTCGCAGTCGCAGTCGTAGCTTCAGTCGAGGCCGCAGTCGCTCGCGAAGCTACAGCAGTCGCAGCCGAAGTCGCAGTCGTAGCTACAGTCGCAGCCGGAGTCCGAGTCGAAGCCGCAGCACCAATCGTCGCGGACGTCGTCGCAGTGTCAGTGCCAGTCGAAGCAGCAGTCGCAGTAGCGGCAGTCGGAGTCATAGTCGCAGTCGTGGCAAACGTCGTCGTAGCAGAAGCTTCAGCAGTCGTAGTCGAAGCCGGAGCTACAGTCGAAGTCGCAGTCGCAGTCGCAGCACCAAGCGGAGGAGTTATAGCCGCAGTCCAGTGGCGAAGCGCCAGTCAGACGCCAAGACCAAGAAGTAATCTGGTGACCAGGACAAGAAAGCTATCGAGAGGGCCGGTAAGGAGTAAACGCAGGCCAGGACCTTACCGTACAGATGAACGTGTATTCTGTTTTGCGCGTACATATTGGTTTGCATTTACATTGATATATACGAATGCCGATGCGCTCTAAAATGTGTACGGATGTGATGCAGGGTCGAGGTTACTGGTTGAATGGCTGTGGCTGCGAAGAGGATGATGAAGACGTGGAGGTTCGGGTCGTGCGTGCAGGAGCTGGCGGAGGAGCAGCCCAGGCTTGCCGTGGACCCGCGCTATGTCGATCCATGATCATTGGCGACGATGCTGATGCCACTAACGCAGAGTCTCCTGACATCGCGCGACTCAATCGACGCAGCATTCGGTTGTTGGCTGGGCTAGGACTCGCCAAACTCTCTCGCGTCGCTCCCAAAGCGGAGTCCCTGGCCGCCGTTGCGTTGGGAGTAGTTGTGATATTTGCCGCCGAGAAAAAACGACGTCTGCCCATCGAATGACGAGCGCCACGGAAGATGTTGCCGGCCGACTGGTTCTGACTGTGCCCGCTAGTACTAGTGCTGGTGTTAGTGCCACCACTTGGAACCGTGGTAAGGGAGGTGCCCTCATCCACAGAGTGACCACCCACGAATGAATGGAACGCGATTGAGCCCCGACTTGCGTGGCGCTCGAACTGTGCCCTGGCATCGTGTCCATCCTGGTGGTATCGCTCAGTTGCCATGAACGACTCAACCATAACACTCTCAGCATCGTAACTGAATGCCGAACCACGCGTGACCGACTTGCGTGACATACCAACACCACGCAGTCCGAAAGGTTGCGCTTCGGTGGCCTTTGCCCCCGAGACACGACTCGCACGTCCAGAACGAGTCTTCTCCAGCACCGACGGACGTTCGACTGGGCCACGCTCCGTATCCTGACGCTGAGGGATCTTCTCTGGTGGTGGGAACGCAAGCAACTCGTCAGCAAGGTCACGCATGCCGAAGGCGTCGACTTCTTGCGCGAGATGGCGGTACGATGGATGGAACGCACGAACGTAGCCCTTCCAGAGGTAGTCACGCGAAATGGCCACGAAGACAAGCAACGGAAGCAATACCCAAAAGCCGCGCGTGGCGAAGACGTTGGTGAAGACGCCGTTCCAGTACGCCGAACTGACCGAGTCACCGTACGAAATGAACGCGGCCGTCGCGATCCACAGACCGAACGAGACGACGTAAATCGCCAAATGGATCCGCCACCACATCTGCTGGTGAAGACTGAGCTTGAGTGTGACGACGATCACGACAATGGTGAACGCCACACAGCCGTACACCCACATGTTCGGGGTCTCACCAGTCCTATTGAGGAACTGCAAGCCGTAGATCGTACCGAAACTGATGACAAGCGACTCCCAAGCACAAGACGAGATCCAGGCCCACACAATCTTGGTGTTGAAGCGACTGTTCTCCTGGCCCACTCGGTACAAGACCGGGTAGTTGTGAGCGTAGTAGGCTGGGACGTCCTGTTCGAAGGTACTGATGAGAACGATTGGCAGCGCCGTGAAGATGAGGTTGTAACCCTGAAGACCCCATTCGAGGAAAAACTTCTGACCGGAGAAGCCCGTGAAGATCATGTACCAGAACTGCGTCAAGTTCATCATTACGTTCTTGTAGAAGATGTACAAGATCAGCTTGCCCATACGCAGGTAGTTCCAGCGACCGTGGACCAAAAGCATACGCGACAAGAAGCGGAACTGCGCGATCGCGTAGTCCGACGAGTTGGCCGCCTGCATACCTTCCTGGCCAGAGATACCAACACCAACGTGTGCCGACTGGATCATCGACACGTCGTTGGCACCGTCACCAATCGCAAGAGTTCGGACCTTCGGGTTGTTGTCACGGACAAGACGCACGAGCTCGGCCTTCTGAGCAGGCGAGACACGGCAAGCAATCACAGCAACACACTTGAGCGCGACACTAAGGAACAGCATCGGGCACTCTTCCAAGGCAAGTTCCAGCGTCTCACCGTCAATCACAAGGGCCAAACCTTCCTGGTTGCTGAGCACAGCCATACTTTCGATACGCGTGAGGGAGCGATGCATTTCCGTGTCTTCAGTGTGGCTTCCGCCCACAGTGCTTCCACCGTTCACAGCTTGGTCCGTTCCAGCAGTCGACGCGATACTCTGACGACCCTTTGGCAAAGGTACAACAGGCGTTTGGTCGTCGGAAGGTCCACAGTAATGCGCGTATAGCTCCAATTCCTCCATGATAGTGATGAGATCTGGGTGAGTATCGGCCGAAATGACGATGCGCTCGATGTCAGGCGTCAAGAGACGACAAGCGAAACCAATGTTGATCGCCGTCTCCTCCTTGTCGCCCGTGAGCATCCAGATCTTGATAGAAGCCTGGCGAAGACGGAAAATTGTGTCCGGGACCTCCGCTTGTAGACGATCTTCGATGGCAGTCGCACCGAGAATGTCAAGGTTGACTTCGATTTCCTCCATGCATCGGTCGATGTCGTTCGGCTCACCCAGACGACGCAACTCAATCTGACGCATGTCGTTGATGGCAGTGCGGTAGCGCACCACCCAGCTCTCGTAAAAGGCAGGATCAATGTCGGCCGCAGCAATCACCAACGTTCGAAGACCCTCAGAAGCAAACATTTCCATGTGACGCAACGTCTGGTCACGTACATTCAGCACTTGTGGATCGGTTGTTGGTCGAAGACGCTCGTACATGACGGTATCGGCACCCTTGCAAAGCAATCGAAGCTCACCCAATGGACCGCGCATGATCACAGACATACGCTTACGCGTACTATTGAATTCCAAGACCTCGAGAACCTGGTACTCGCCAATGTCTTGAGCCGAAGCCGGAGGTGGCTCGTGGTGGTCCAGACACGAAAAACGCTCCACAATGGCCTTACCAGGAGAACGAGAAGCGAATTTGAAGCCAAAGCACGCCGCTGCAGCAACCAACGCCTGCTCATCAGGAGAAGAAGCGCTCAGTCGAACACTTCCATCTGAAGCACGCTCGGGCATGACGGTATGGCAGACCGACAGATGCTCCCAGAACATTGAGATCATCTTGGCTTGCTTGTCGTTCAAGCGCATGGCCTCAAAGATCGTGTCGTCTTGGTAGTTGACGAACGGCGCAATGACCGCACGATCGTTACCCCCACATTGCTGCCCCTCATCGTTGTCGAGATCACCCTCTCGTTCTTCGGCGATTCGCGTCGTGCCAGGCAAATCGTCTCCTTCTGCGAGACGTCGCTTCTTGGCTGCGATACCAACTTCCGTCTCACCATGACCGTACGCAATGCCGTTGATCGAGCACTTTCGGAACTCCATGATGTTACACGTCAGCGTACCCGTCTTGTCACTGAAGATGTAGTCGATCTGTCCCAGTTCTTCGTTCAACGACATCGTACGCACTTGGAACGGCGTGTCCGATTCAGCGTGGTACATCTCCAAGTCCATGTTCATAAAGTACGCCTGCATGAACTTGACCGACGTCATACTGACGTACAGAGACACAGGAATGAACGAGTTGAGAAGCAGGAAGTAGTAGACGAGCTGGATGAAGAAGTAGCCCGCTGGCGCTACGACAGCCGTTGCGTTCGGGTCGAACAAGTACCAAGCTTGCTCGGTCGGCTGATCGCTCAAGTGTCGACTGTTCCAGATCGATGAGATCGTGGCACCTGTGACACAGAGAACGATCATGAGGATACAGATGTACGCGATCTGACGATTGAGACGCAGCTCCATGTTACTCCATTTGAGCGGTGTGTCCGAAGATGCCATCATGATCTTTGTATCAGGGCCCGTGTTGACGACGAGGCCGTAGATATACTCGGTGTTTCGGAGTGTCGAGCCACGAAGCAACACGGCATTCGCAGAGATGACTTCCTTCCTGCCGTCCTTGATCGCCAGCGTACCGTTGAAACGGTGGATCGCGTTGTTCGGCTTCTCGCACACCACAACACCCTTGAGATCCGCAACGAGGTCGTCACGGAGCAGTGTTGTGTACGTGGCCTCCAGACCCTGACGCAGCTTGAGGTTCGTCTCACCATCGAGTGACTTGGTCTCGACATAGCAGATACCAGCTGGCTTCTCAGGCTCAGGCTCACAGGCTGCAAGGATCACGAGATCCGCGGGCACAGCCTCTCGATTCTGCACCTTGACGACATCTCCGACCTGCAGCAATTGCCACTTGGACTGGACAAACGACTTGGATTCTCGAGAGTACACACGACACGGCAGCTCGTTGGCGATGTGGTCGGCCTTGTGTCGCTTGTAGTCTTCTAGACACGCGAAGAACATGTCGATGAGCACGATGATCGTGAGCGCCGGCAGCGACGCCGGGAAGCCGCCCGTGTTGGAGATCGGCTTGATAGTCTGCATGATGGAAATGATGAGGAAGTAGGCGTTGGCAACCTTGCTGAATTCGTAAAAGAGCAGCTTGGGGATGAAGTTGTAGATCGTGAACCGCGACGTAATGACTGTGTTGGTACAGTACCCGAGCTCGGCGTTCGCTTCGGGGTCGTTCAAGTACACGTAGCGATACGCCTCATCTCGAGTGGCGAACTTGGCGTCCTCGTCTTCGTCGTCGTCATAGTCACTGCCCTTGTGGCGGTCGTCTTCTTCCTGGATGCCGTTTAGGGCGCCCTTGGGCGACTCGATGACCATGTCGACCACCTGGTCGACGAAATCCGGGCTGTTGAGGTCTTCGGTCGAGTCCAGCACCACGTCCGTCCTAGCTTCGAGGATGATCTCGGCGTCGTCCGTCTTGGTCTCATCCGTGAGGTCTCGAACGCGTGGCGGGGAAGACAGCACGATGGTGGTCTCGGGGCCACTGCGTGTGGACGAGGGCGCCGGCCGTGGCGACCCAGCGAGCACATACTCCCCCTGGGGCGTGTGCGCGTGCTCGTCGGTCTCCTCCATAGCTGGTCGAGTTAACCACTGGCCTAAACGAAGTTTAGACTGACGCGACGATAAAGTTTACTTGGTACAAACACACAACCCCCAGATGGCGTGGCGGGTCTAACGCACGAACGTATGGTCGCTTCCCTCTCTCCGTCCGTCGATCGATCTGGCTGTCGTCGAGCGCGCGCGTGGTGTGTCGTAGTCCGCAGGAAGAGCGAGGCGAGGCGCTTCTCTTCTTGGTGGGCGAAGTGGCGCTTGGGCCGTGTAGCGATACGCACTGTGCCTGTGAGTGTGCGACCGAAGGAACGCCGTGCGGTCAGTTTCGTAATTCCAGAAACCAAGTGGGTAAGCACGGGTAAACACTCCCTCGGCTTACTGCCACTCGATGGTCTAAATGTCCCTGGTTTGACTCACCTCTCATAGTGTGTAGTGGAGAGGAAACCAGATGAACAGCCTGCGGGAAGGGAGCCACTTCTGTAAAGGGAGGTGGTGCCCTCGCTCCCCGTTTCTTGACGCTGAAGCCGATGGATGAATGGCACACCGAGCCAACGCCACACATCGACTCGAATAATCCCCGCAAACGTACTGACCGAATGAGATGTGCGCGTGATGGTGGGTGGGGGTCTAAATTTTAGAGGACTAACCTTCATGTATCTCGTACATGAGCCCCTCGAACACTCGAGGAGAGCATCTTGCGGCTTTGGATCGCGACTGGTGCTGAGCACGGCCACTTGTCGTCACAAATGACTTGGCTACGCGGTATCAAGCCATCTTTACTCCCCTTTCTGATTGTGTCGATGAAGACTAGCGCATGCGATGATTCGCTCATGTTGCCGAGTAAAGCCACGTCGCATTCGTGAATAGGCGCGCGGGAAATTCTGGACGAGGCGCTACGCATGGCGACAGTAATCGTTATCAAGCCGAAACGAGGCCAACGGCGCTTGTGTTCGCGCTTTCCTCGACTTAGAGGTATCATGCTACACGACGATATGGAAATCTCGCCCCACAATGGCTCGATCTCCCGGATTGGTGAAAACATCGACCTCGCGTTCTCCTAGATGAAGAGTACTAGAATGCTCCCAAGTACGTCGAGTTTCTGAGCAAGCTCTTGAGCGAACCTGGCTTCACCAGCATGGCAACCCACGAGGAAATTCATCGTTGGGCACGTACAGCAATAAATAATATGGCCACTGTTCAGGTGACCGGCATCCTCGTAGTCCTCCTCGCGTTGGTGCCTATCATCCAAGCTGTGTTTATCCTGCTACAAAGAACATCAACGACAAGTTGTCGCT
This sequence comes from Pythium oligandrum, assembly GCA_020085045.1. Classification (NCBI taxonomy): domain Eukaryota; phylum Oomycota; class Peronosporomycetes; order Pythiales; family Pythiaceae; genus Pythium; species Pythium oligandrum. Next base: position 128,022 of record JAHRIK010000031.1, on the reverse strand, counting down.
ACGACAACAGAGTAGAGCTTGTGAGTTCCTAGCACGAGACTGAACTGATCCAACTGTACCAACTTGAAATTGTTTCGACAAGAGATCCGAATAGACCGTCTTGAGTATCATCAAGAGGGTATATATGGATCTCTTTGTCGAAACAGCGGTGGCAACACGACACTAGACCTGATAATAATGCTTGAATGCGCATTCTCCGTCATTTCTACCTCAAGACGAACAAGCTGCATGATTTTTTGACAACTGCATGAAGTGTTTGTGTCAAGCACAGTACAGCCAGGTCAATCGTTTCGTTTTTCTCCATGTTTCTGAACATCTTCTTGCTCAACGGCACGAAGAAGGTTCGTCCGGAACGCATGTGGAATCAGTGAGTTCTAGTGAGTTCTGCACTCCTAGATCTCGCATCCGAGTCCCCACTCGATCTATTCGTCTATCGTAGGCTAGTATGACCCTGACACGCAAGCTTCACTGTACCAGGAGGACGAAACACGCGCACTGATCAGATGTGAATCGGCTTGACGATGATCTTGTGAGGAATTTGAATTTATTATGCACGAAATGAAGTCAACTACTAGATTTACTGTGCGTATGCCAACTTGTCGGCACCCTGCACATCTTGGAACGCCTGAAGGATCACATCACGGTAGCAGTGTGGGTTATAGCGCGTGTACTGCGCTTCGAGCCAGGCCATGGCCGCATCCGACTGCTGCGTCAAGGTCTCGCCGTTGGAGCCCTTGAGGTACAAGGCTTCTGCGGCGTGGCCCATGGCCGACTTGGCGAGCTCCCAGCGCTTGTCGTTCTTGAGCTGAGCGCGACTGATGAGCTCAATGACCTTGTAGTAAATGGTGGCAGTGGCGATCTCATCCTTGGTAATGTCAATAGAGATCGACGTGCTACCGAACTGGAACTTGATCTCACAGTCACGGTCGACGTGACCCGCCGTCTCAAACTTGACCTTGGAGATGTTGAGATGCTTGTACTCGTAACGAGTCACAAGCTTACGTGTGGTGGTGGCGTTCTCACCCTCGGCCACGATCAAGGCCTGGTTGGTGAAGGTGAACTCTTCCTTGGACGACTGAAGGGCAAAGTGGATCGTCTCAGTCGGGATGAGGTAGGCCGCAGCAATGCACTTGGACAAGTCGTGGACTGGACGGCAGACGTCGGCAGAACCACTGAGATCGGCGGCAAGACTCTTGAGCATGGTGAGTGAGTGAGGAGTGGAGTGGCTTGTGAAGGCGGTGGGAAATTGGAGAATGAGTCGATTAAGTCGTCAAGGGAGACCAGATTGAATCAGACAACAAGGAGAGCCTTCTAGGCTTGTAAGGATGCTCTCAATCAACTGGATAGTCTGCTTATGGCTACAGCAAGTGTCACACACCTGTCAAAGGCTGCAAGCGTTGGACACGCGGTGCCGAAGATGAGTTGGGCTGTCTGTTTTCCATCTCAAGATATACTCGTACGTATAGTTAACCGGATGGTAATAGGCGGTGACTGAAGTAATATATCCGGTAAATCATAACTCACGTATAGTTCCTGTCAGACACTGGCAATAGAGTGAGATAGTCACCTGAGATTTTCGAAGTTGCAAAAATGAGGCGTGCGACACAAGACGATCTAACGTGAATGCTAGCCATCTCATCCTCGAGTCAGTCCCTTCGAGAGGGCAGCGGTCTAAACATTACTTTTGAATTAAGACCCACCACATCAAGTACACACGCACCATGTTCAAGGGCTTGACCAAGGATCTCACCGGCACGGCCGACATTTGCAACACCGTCACCGACTTCCGCAAGCTCGATGTCAACTCGTTCTTGTTGCCAGGCGAGCAAGTGATGTTTGCCTTCCAGTCGGCCAAGGAAGAGTGGGTCTTCACCAATGAGGCGCTCATCTCGGTCTACGGCGAGAACGCCTCCACCACGCGCAAGCTCGTCGAGCGCTTTGAGTTCCGCGACCTCATTCTCTCAAGAATCAAGTTCGAGACCACTGGACGTGCTGATCGCGACTGTGAGATTAAGTTCCATATCGGCTCATCCGAATGCTCGATCGACATTGCACGAAAGGAAGAGCAAATCGTTAAGAAGTACTACAAGGCATTGATCGCACTCTCACGAGAGCAAGAGCGACGTCGTCGTCGCTTGGCGTTTGCCACCCGGGGTGTTGATCACTCGGCTGATGCGTTGTATTTGCAAGGACTCAACTTCAATGCACAGTCATCGGCTGATCCATTGTCGGCACAAGCTGGCAAAATGCTCGACTGGCTCCAGACTGACTTTGATACGGTCAACCCACGTTGCTACCGAGAAGTCATCGCTCAGGCGCTGCGATAAAGAAGAGTCTCCATGAGGCTCAACTCTTTCATTTCAGGATAACCTATGCGTTAAACATCGGCGAATATAACTACTCGATACATCCATACGCTTGATACTGCTGCATCATCCTCTCCAATCAAGTTATAATAGCACGCCAGACTACACGTTGAATAAATGAGTTCAGGAAGAGTTCTCGGAGGATTGAATCCAGCTCGAAGGAGATCATCATGTACAACGGAGGTATGATGTTTGAAAGGAAGTAATCATCATGCTAATAGGATCTTATGGGTGTCCAGCGACGGACTTACGACCAGCCTGCACCTGCTCAAACGCGTTGTTGATCACGTCGCGGTAGCATTCTGGGTTGTAGTGGGCATACTGACGCTGCATCCATGCGACAACTTCATCCGACTGGCGGGTGAGGGTCTGACCACTCTGCTCCGTCAGGCGCAATGCCTCAGCGGAGTGCTTGAGGGCAGTCTTGCAAAAGTCCCAATTACGCACATTTGCCAGCTGAGCACGGCTGAGCAGCTCGAGGACCTTGTAGTAGAGCTGCGCAGTGGCATCTTCAGCACGAGCAACGTCGATGGAGATTGAGGTGTCACCAATTTTGAACTTGATCTCGCAATCGCGATCCACGCGACCCGCGCTCTCGAAAGCCACCTTCGAGATCACATTGGACTTGTAGCGATAGCGCGTCACGAGTTTTCGCGTCGTGGTGGCGTTAGAGCCCTCCACGAACAAAACGGCTTCGTTGGTAAAGGTAAACTCTTCCTTGGCCGACTGGAGCGAGAAGACGATCGTCTCGCCTGGCACGAGGTAGTCAACAGCAAGACACTTGCTGAGATCGCGCACAGGCAAACAGATGTCGGCCTTGCCGCTGATGTCTGATGCGAGACCCTTGAGCATGGTTGTGGTGAAGTGGGAAAGTGGGCTTGAGAAGGAGAGTTGGAGAATGAGATGAAGAGTGCGTTAGCTGACTGCCAGAAGTCATCGACCAGCCGTGCATTCACCTCATTCGTATTCTGTGTCACACGCCTCGAGATGAAGGAAGTCTGTAGCCAAATCTCAGGTATACGTAGCCATGTGGCACAAGTGGCTCCGGAAATCTCATTCTAAAATTTTGGTTGACAGATTTTGGGAATAGAGACCAGACATTTTTGTAGACTAACTAATTGAGTATATTTATACCGGTTTCTTTCCATGTCGACTGCGTTTATGTACTAACACAAAGTCAATCAAAAGAATGCGAGACCAACCTCAAAACTCGCTATTCCTAACCAGGCATTCATCCGAAGCACATGCAATGTTCTTGTATGGATATAATGCTCGCGGAGCGTGCGATGACGATGTCCTTATGATGAGAGCGCTGGAGAATTCTGCTTCAATCTGCGCATGTGGTGTTGACAGCTCCCTCAATCCCTGCCAATAGTCAGTTGACTTTTTAGGTGAGTTCTCGACTGGGTGCATAACCCGGGCGTGTGACAGGTCTAAATTCCTTCGTTTTTCCATTCCCATCCCCACTAACCCGCATGCTCTTTCGGTCTAACCTTTTACTTTGAAATTTAGACCTGCTTGACCAAGACGACCATGTTCAAGAGTCTCGCCAAGGACCTCTCGGGCTCGGCCGACATCTGCAAGGCCGTCACCGACTTCCGCAAGCTCGAGGCGGCCAACTTCCTCTTGCCAGGCGAGCAGGTCATGTTCGCCTTCCAATCGCCCAAGGAAGAGTGGATCTTCACCAACGAGGCCATCATTGCGCTCTATGGTGACAGTGCCACCACCACGCGTCGACTTGTCGAGCGCTTCGAGTACCGTACCTACTACATCACCAACGTCAAGTTCGAGACCACTGGCCGGGTGGATCGCGACTGTGAGATCAAGTTCAAGGCGAACGAGTTCGATGTCTCGATCGACATTGCTCGCAAGGAAGAGAATGCGGTCAAGAAGCACTACAAGGCGTTGCTCGCACTCTCGCGCGAGCAAGAGCACCGTCGTCGCCGCATGGAGATGTCCAACAAGGGTCTCAAGACCTCAGCTGATGCCTTGTTGCTGCAGAACCTCAGTCTTAACAGCGAAGCGTCCGCTGAGAGCAGTCCACTGACGGCGTTGGCGTCGAGTGTGCTCGCTTCCATTCAGAATGACTATGAGACGATCAATCCACGCTGCTACCGAGATGTCCTTGCAGCTGCATTGAGATAAATGAACAGTACGGAGTTGATTGAAACAGAGACAGGAGTAAAAACAAAGGAATTCAAGTACATGTGACACGAATCGTTCGAAAAGCAATGAAAAAAGATCGAAGTATACAGTGAGACCAAGCGAATCACGTCTACCTACCGACGAGAACACGCAATCCGATATGGAGAGGGAGCACTCGGCACTGCTTCACCAATATAGCAGTACTGAAAGCTCGCTTTCAATGTCGGATTGCCGTTCTGGCGTCCACACGAAGGCGACCTGAGTCTGATGAGACGAGTGCTTGGTCCTGGAGAAGCTGGGAGCACACAAATGCAGAGTTGGACGCACGAGAGTGTCCTTATAGGCGCTCGATGGCGTTGTAGTGCAGATTGCCAGCGGCTGGAGTGTGATCCGACCCTCCAACGACGGCGCCGCACTCGGGACAGCTGGATTCTTGCATTGGCATTCCGCACTCGCCGACCGAGTATGGGTGGCCGTTTGGACAGCGGTACCAATGCCCCGTACCGCGGAATTCCACCTGCATAGCCACCAGCACGCTGCGACGCTCGTCTTCCGTGACTTCCTCGTAAAACGGACCCCGAGCGCGCAGACGCATCGCCCTCGTCTCTTCGACTACTCCGTTCACAACAGCAGCTTGATATCCTGATGGAAGCTCGTGCAGCTGTGCCTCGACCTCCTCGCAGATCGAATCAATGGCGTCCACCCGCCCTTCGATCTCTTTGACATTCGTCAACACTTCTCTTGCCTTGAGCAGGAGAGCCTGCGTCAGCACCAGTCGCGTTTCCCGCAGTTGGATGGAGAAGCCACCGTCAACGAAGCGAGTGATTGCCATATGAGCAAACGCCTCAGCGTCTTTGACATTCTCAATGCGGAGGTAGTAGTGTGCCAAGAGCAGGTTCGAGTATCCGCCGTATTGGAACTTGGAGTTCGGCACAGGCAGCAGTTCTTGCGCCATCGACTGACCGCTGCGTTCGAGCGCCGCGACGCATGCCTCGAAAGCCTTTTGACACGGAGGACGCTTCGTATCGCGAGTAAACTTCTGCACCGCCTTGACAAACGCCTTGTCCTTCTCGGCCTCTTTCTTGGTGAGCATCAGTTGCAAACGCGATTGCAACTCCACCAACGCCCGTTGGGACGACTCAATGAACTTCTTCTCGGCGGCATCAATCGCCGCGCGCTTGGTCACGCGGTTGTAGCGGTTGATCCCTCGGATCGGACGATTGCAGTTCGGACACTGAGGCATGGCGATCAGCTCACTGGGGAGCGCCGTCGGCAATCCCTCTGGACTGTACGCACGCGAAATGCCCACAACACCGTCCATACTATCCTTCGTGTACATGACGCGGCAGCAAGGCAACACGACAATCGGATCTTCATCCGGATCGACTTCTTCGTACGACTGGAACATGATCAAGTCGACTTGCTTCTGCTTCTTGTCCGCGTCCGCGCACACGTGGCAAAAGTCGACAGATGGACATGCTTCGCCACAAATCGAAGGACAACGATGACCACAGTCAAGGATTCGCGAGCATCTCTCGTCACAAAGCCGACGAATGCAGGGCGATCCACAAGGCAACTCACACCGACCCTGGTGTTCGCACTCCCATTCACAGGTCTCGCAGCACGCCGAACACATAGTCGAGCATTTGTGCGCACAGCCACCATGAACACATTGGAAGATGTCGCATCTGCTGGAGCATGGAGGACACGGAGTGCGAGGGTGGCACACGCCCTGGCAGCGATGAGCACACGACAGCACTCGCCCACACTCCTTTTGACACGCTCCGTGTTCCGTCCGAGTGATGGGCGTAATAATGCGCTCACTGTGCTCATTCATCGCCTTCACCGTGCTACGAGTGCAGTCAGCGCACTCACGACGACACTCGTGGCCACACGAGAGTGGGGTGCCACAACGTTGCTTGCACACCAGTTTCGTGTCACCACACTGGACCTTCACCGTGTGTCCACACTCTGGCACGACCTTCTCGACAGGCGTTCGACAGTAGACCTTGGACGGCGAGAGCGCTTCCCAGCACTTGGTGTTCGAGTGACCGTGTCCGCATGGAAGCGTGATGTTTCCAACAACTGTTTCACATCGACCGCACTTGTCACCGCAGTTCTTTGGACACAAATGACCACAACCATTATGAAGACGAGCACAAGGCTTGTCACAATAGACTGTCTCGTGTGTGGGCTGATCACTGTGACACATGAGTTGGCATATATGACCACAGTTGGGTAGACGTAGACCACACGGACGAAGACATCCGCCGTGCGGCGCCTCGACCTTGAAGTCTTTGGGCAAACGCACAACGCGATGGTCATCTGGGTGCTTCTGACAGTGGATTGGCAGTCCGTCACCGATACACTCGTCTTCTTCCAGTATTTCAATGACCTTACGCCAGTGCTCTGACTTCTCACGAAGCAATGCACCATGACCGACGAGGTACATGCCGTGCATAGCGCGCGACAGAAGCACATTGATCCGGTTCGGGATCTTGAGGAACCCAATCGTGCTTCGCCCTTCTTCACCCTTTTGAATGGTGCTTCGTACCAGACTCACAAGGATGATTTTGGCTTCTTCGCCCTGGAAGTTATCGACTGTTGCCAAACGAATCGCCTTGGAGAGTTGCGTCTGCGTTGCCCCTTGCATCTTCGCGCGCGTGTCGCTCAGTTGCTCGGCAAGCTCGTCTTCCGCGAGCTCTTGCTTCACCTCTGCTTCGTCCAGCTCGCTCAGTTGAATCACGAATTCGCCACGCAAAGCCTCTCGAATAGCAAGGAGCTGGCTCACGTACGGTGTGAGGATCGCAATGTCCGACGTCTGATAGTTCTGCTGTAGCAAGTACCGCAGAGTCGCCACGACGTACTGCACTTCGAGCGCGTTCGAGTGCGAACGGATCGAGCCAGCCATCTGCTGGTCCTTGGCCGCCGCGCCGTCTTCTGGGCACGTGTGGTTGACGAAGAAGACGTTCTTGTCAATACCCTTGACCGACTCATACACTTCAGTTTCCGCCGCATCACGAAGTCGAGGGTAGAACAGCGTCCGGACAAACTGCGAGATCTGCGGGCGCATCCGGTGCTGCTCCGTCAGCGTCCACATCGGCACGCCGGTTCCGCTGTCTTGCGAGACCAAGCGCTCAAACATGGACACATCCAGACGATACTTCTGACCACGACGACTCTCGACGCTCAGATCGTATACGGCGATGTGTGGACGCAGTTGCTGGTGATCGCCGATGAGAATCATCTGCTGACAAGACGGCGTGAGGCACGCCATCAGTTGCGCTTCCAGCACTTCACCGGCTTCCTCGCAAATCACGACCTTGGGATTCACGGCAGCGATCTTTTGGCGATGCTTCGCGACACCAGTGGTGGTCATGCCGATCACTTGGGCGTTCTGCAAGGCATCTGCGTCCGCGCGATTGCGAACTCCATTGAGCTCAGTGAGGATCCTGTCGTACTTCTTCTGTGCCTTGACTACCTCGTCCTCACGACCAGCGAGGAGCTCACGCTGCCAATATGCATACACTTGTTTGCGTTCCGGTACAGACCACGACCAGATGTCACCGCGATGGAGGTCGACATTACGCTGGCGTCCACGTCGAGGCGGTGGATTGTCGATACCATCGAGCCAGTAGTCCAACACGTTGTCGCATCCAGCGACATTCCAGCCGTCGTCGAACAACTGGTCGTCCCGTTCCACAAACTGCTGATAGCAATTCGGGTACTCGTCTTCCAAGAAGTTCCTCATTCGTCTCCATGTGACCTTCCCAGATAGTTCGTTGTACACGTAGTTCAAGTCCTCGGCAGCTTCGTCGAGTTGACTATACAGATAATACAGCTCACGACCATGAGGCGGCTTTTCCAGCTTCGACAGATTGTACGGCTCCAGTCGTGGCTCCTTGCTCTGGCCGCCAATACGCACGATCTTATTGATACCCGAGTCCAACAAATGGCAGAGGAACTGGTCGAGGGCGTGGTTAGTGTAGCACACAACGAGGATCGGAGTCACGTTGGCTTTCAGAATCACTTGGGTGATGAGATTGCCGATGAAGGACTTGCCACTGCCTGGAAGACCTTGGATACACGCGACTTGGCTGCACAAAGCTCCGACGACAGCCTCTGCCTGATCCTTCTCCAACGTGGACTCTCGGACGAGGTTCTGGACGCACAGTGCGCGCGATTGGACATCGTCGGGTTCCAAGTGGACACGTCGATTGCCCTTCAAACACGGCGACAGATCAAACCGAAACCCAGGCTGCAAGCAGTACTGCGGCACATCCATTCGCCCGCCTTGCATTGGGACCACGGGGGCCAAATGGTCCAGGAACGGGATATCGAACGCACTCACTTCCTGCAATGCCTTGAGCACCGGTTCGTACGAGTCGAAGAAGAGCTTGTTTAACTCGACCAAGAAGATCGACGCACCGACTTGCTGCCACGTCCGCACCACCTTCAAATCGGCGCTGCTGTAAGGCTGGACCGAGATCTTGGCTGGATCTTTGACCAGGTTTGCGATCTCACGAACCACCACCTTAGAAAAGACCACTTCCAATGAGCCGGACGCATAGGACACGACCGCCACCATGCTGTCTCGACGCAGTCGACCACTGCGATCCCAGAACTGAGCGCGATCACGCTCCTTGAACTTGGTTCCTAGCGTCGACAGCGGGAACTCGAGGTCAACACACAAGCCCTGACGGAGTTTGTACCCGCCCTTGACGTCGCTGCCTGTATGAAGCATGACCAAACCATACTGCGAGATCTGGTAGAGGGAAAAATCTACCTTCTCGCCCTTCACACGCCCCACATTGAAGCGCTTGGTATTCTCGAACCGACCGGCCAGATCCTGCAAGGACTCGCGCAAGATCTGACACATGTCTTCGCGAAAGAGTCGGAAGTGCGTGTCGATCCAGCGTTCTGGCCCGGGAGGAAGCCAGTGCGCGCCGTCGAGGAATGCAAAGTTGCCTGGCAAAGCGGGTGTATGTGGAGAAAACACCTCGCTGGTGGTCGGGAGGATCGAGATCTCCTTGATCTCCATCTTGTCGTTGTCGTGGCGTGGTCCAAACGCTCCATTGTCCATCAGAGCTTCACCCGGCGGCACGACAGGCATGAGATTCCACTGCTGCTCCACCGGATCCACGGCATGAACGCCTTGCGCATTGCGTTGCTGACGCGCTGCCATCGCCTGTCCGGCCCTCATCGCCACCGCCGAGCGCGTGGAGATGGCCAGCAAGCGGTCGATCGCCTTCTGGATCAACTGGAAGCAGTGTGCCGAGTCCAAATCGTCTGGCTCATGGTCGACGATCCATTCCAAGACCAGCTCCCCCACCTTCTTGACCGTACGAGGGAAGAGCTCGTCGTACGCGACCTCGCGGAACTTGTTGGCCAGCAGCTCGAGCAGAATGAGGAACGGGAGCACGAGCTGCGAGAAGCACAGCGGCGCGAACTGCGTCCCGAACGAGTCCTGCAGGAACCGCTCGTGCGACAAGTGGATATCTTCGATGTTCCCATGGTAGACCACCTGCGCCAGCCTCTCAATGTACTTGCCAAAGAGCTCCTGGCGGTGCTCGACGACGCAACTGTACACGTAGTTGGCGGCTTGCACGTTGAGCCTCGCGGCCTGATCCAGTCGCTTGGACGTGAGCAGCATGAGGAACGGCACGAGGCCGCGCTGGAACGACACGACGTCGCGCTTGCGACCCGCCGACTCCGAGTACTCGAAGCGCACGAAGCGCTCCAAGATCTCGACGCCCATGCCGCCTCGTTCCCCCAGCGCGCGGATGAACTCGGGCGCGACGCTCGGACTCCGTAGCGCCTGTAGCGCCGAGTTGACAAAGATCATGGCGTCGTTGGACGTCGTGAGCGTGCGAGGCTTGGCGGTCGTCTCCACCAACAAGAACGGCTTCCATCGCACGTCCTGCTTGTAGCCGTCCGGGTGTTTGTCCCAGAGCACCACGAGCGCGTCCGACGCGTGCGCGTTCATCACCAAGTCCCGGTGGAGCTGCTCCGTCAACACGCGACGCAGCTCGGCCAGCGAGAACGACGACGTCGTGGTCGTCGACGGCGTGGGTGCGTCCAGCTGTCGACGGGTGGAGTCCTTCCTACTACCACCTCCGCCGTCAACAGCGTGCACGAACCGACACGTCGACCCAAAGCGACAGTTCCCTCCTTGCGCAAAGTGTCGACACACGGCGCTCTGCTTCTTCCGCCCGGGCGCCTGCATCATCCTTCTTGTCTTCTTCTTCTTCTTCTTCTTCTTCTTCTTCTTCTTCTTCTTCTTCTTGCTCTCCTTCGCTTCCTGCCTTCCACTTGGAGAATCAGGATCGACAAGAGCTGGGTTGAGAGGGAAGTCACTATAGCAGAGACCGTGGGTTGGACCAGAGACCGTAAGCACAGGGACACGCCCTCGCTCGAAATGGCTACATTGGTGAAACCCCTCCGTCAGTCTTTTTTTTCTTCTCCGGCATGAAGATTGGCGTCGTGTCAGACCTCACGGGCGGCGCCGACATCTGCGCGCCCGTGACGGACCTCGCGTCGCTCCAGGCGCTGGCGTTCCTCGCGCCGTCCGAAGGCGCGCTCTTGGCGCTCTCGTCCGCCAAGGAAGAATACACGTTCACGAACGAGGCGCTGGTCACGGTCACGGGCGCCAGCGCCATGTCCACCAAGCGGACGGTGCAGCGCTACGAGTATCAGACGCATCATCTCCACGCGCTGCGCTTCGAGACGTGCGGCGTCACGGATCGCGACTGCGAACTCAAGTTTGCGATGGGTCGGCAAGAGTTCTCCATCGACATCGCCAAGGCCGAGCAGACGACCGCGCAGTTCTACTACCGCGTGCTCAGTGAACTCAGTCGCGCACAGGAAGAGCACCTGCGTCAATGGGACTTTGCCAAACTCGCACTCGACGCGTCCGTGCGGGCGACGACCGTGCAGGACACGAGTGGCGGCGGCAAGCTGCTCGTGGAGCAGACCAACGCACTGCAGGAATGGTACCACACGACGTTCTCCACGACCAACCCGCGCTGCTACAAGAGCGTGCTGGAGACGGCTCTGCAGCGCGCGTCGTCTACTTAATAGCATTAGATAACATGCACAACTCGACACTTGTCCTAGATAACTTGTTGTCAATCAAAGACGACGGTGACAACTTCACAGCTGTGATGAACCTCGACGACAAGAGAGTGCTCGGCGCTCTTGGTCATAACTGGGGTGTGACGATCCTGGCTTTTCAAGTCGCCTGCTTCCAAGGCAAGGAACTTGTAGTCGTAGATGCGCACGAGGTCGTCGTCATCGTACGACTCGGTCTGACCGATTCGAGCGTACGCTTCCTGTCGAGAAGAGGGACCGAGGACCTGGTGACGACTGGAGCTGTTCATCGTGTTAAGGAGATTCGAGACTGAGCAGGTTGAGGGGCGGAGACGTCTAAGGTCTTGGCCCATCATCCAAAGCACTGTGTCCAAGAGACCTGACATGGTCTCTTTCTATCTCCTGAAACAGCAACTATGTATGTATTCATTCCGTGGTTACTTCTTGCCCTTCTTCTTGGCGCCGCCCTTGTCGCCCTTCTTGTCGTCAGCGTTCAGCGCTTCCTCGGCTGCCTTGCGGATCTTGTCGCGGGTCTCCTTGAGACCCGTGATGACTGCCGTGAACGTCTTGAGCTTATCGTGGTCCTCTGTGAACGTCACAGTCTGTCGCGAGAGCGCACTGAGGAACTCTTCTTCCTTGAGTGTACGCATGTCGAGACATTCGACGCGTCGCTGCGTCAACGTCTGCTCCACCGCTCGCACAATCGCACCAGACGAGTAGCCTTCGGAGATGTGAGCTAGCGTACTGATGTCCAGTTCGTCCTGAAGGCGCTTAGGACGAATGCCGAGCGTCTCCGAGTGCTTGCCCACGACCTTCTCGAGTGCCTTCTTCCAGAGCAACACCCGCGAGGCATAGTCTGGGTACGGCACATGGAGGAACTTGTCAAAGAACTGACGATAGTCCTTGGGCTCACCGGCCATGGGATCGGACGACGTACCGATGATCATGATGCGGTCTTGTGGCTCCAAGGCGGCCTTGAGATACGTGATGAGGTCCTTTTTGAACCGTGTGGGACCATCAGCACTCGCTTTGCTCTTCTTTCCACCGCCACCCGCGAAGATTTGCTCGCACTCGTCGATGTAGATTATCACAGGCTGCAACGACGGCACTTTGGCCAGCATGAACGCCATGTGCACGAGCTTGGTAGGTCCCGTCTTGCCCGTAAACTTACCCACGAGGTTGCTTGGCGAGAGATTCAAAACCAGTGCGCCAGTCTCTGTCGCAATCGCGCTCACGAGCATGGTCTTGCCGGCTCCTTTCGGTCCGTAGAGCATCAACGAACGCACATGCGGCGTCTTGACGCGCACAAGGTTAGAACTGAGAGGTAAGATGGCGTATTCCGTCAAATTCTGACGCAGTTGAGCCGCCGAGGGGTCTTGTGGCACCCAGTTGCCGAAGCGATCGCGTCGATCCGCGTTCTGGTAGACCGTTCCGAGGAAGTTAAAGCTCCCGATAAAGTCCTGAATGTGATGCACACGCGGTGTGTGTACAAGCTTCTGCTCCACGAGCATCGGGAGGAACGAGTCAGGTGTACGGCCCTTGAGTTCAGCAATCTTGTCACCAGGAAGCGCCTTGCCCTTCTTCTTGCCGTCTTTCTTGCCTTTCTTGCCCTTTTTCCCACCCTTTTTGCCTCCTTTCTTGCCCTTTTTGCCCTTCTTTCCACTCGCGGCAGCAGCTTCGAGCTGTGCTTTGATGTTGGCAAGCTGCAGAACGAGCATTTCGTCCACTTGCTGTCGAATCTGCACCTCCACGGGCCCTCGTACGACGTCTTTGGCCAGTGCAACATCATATTTCTGGTAGAAATTGTCCAGTTCGTCGCGTTCGAGCCACACTTTTTCGTATCCCGTCACAGCCATCGCGAGTTTGCCGCACAATTCCGAGGGTCCAGTGAGCGGTGGTGGCTTCTCCGGAGCCTCTTCCTCTTCGTCCTTGGCATCTTTAGCGCCTTTGCCGCCCTTCTTGTCTTTCTTCTCCTCCTTCTTGGCGCCTTTCTTGTCCCTGCCCTTGCCTTTGGCTTCTGCCGCCTTGGCTTCAGCCTCAGCCGCAGCGGCGGCGGCTGCTGCGGCTTCTTCCTCGGTCATACCGCTGCCATAGAAACCTGTGAGGTCTTCAGGCAATTGACCTGTGGCCATGACGTCAGTGATCCACTTGCGGCGCTCTTCTAGCATGCGTTCCTTCATGAATGGGCCTTCTTCGCTTGTTACCACGCCGTGGAGATCCACCAGCGCACGCTCGTACTCGTCCTTGTTCTCGCTCTGCTCAGTCTTGCGTTGCAGCCTCGCGTCGGCAAGACGCTTCTCCAGCGTCGAGCGATCGGTCTTGGACGGCTTCATGCCGATAAAGATCAGCTCTTCGTCTCGTTCGCGCTGTGCTCTTGCTCGTGAGTGGTACCCTCGGAACACACGCTGGATGTTCGCCGCAGCGATGTCCGGGTCCATCTCAGGCGTCTGGGCAGCCTCGTAGATGCGTCTTTGCTTCTCTTCCTCACGAAGCTCTTGCACCAAAAGACCACGTTGACGACCCTGACGACCGCGTTCGTTGCGCTGGATGATTGCGATGGCTTCGTCCAACGACAAGGCGTCGTGCAGTGCTAATGGGTCTTCCATCGAGTCCAAGTAGATGACATCCACGCCATGTTTGAGCTTCATATAGCCCTTGACGAGTCGTTCCCGACGCAGCAACTCTTCCGCTTGGTCATCTAAGAACGACTTGGGCACGGGCACTTCAAGTGTTTCCGGTGGGAGCTTAAGATCCACGAGGATATCGTCGAGATTGACGTATTCCCATGGGAAACTACGCTCAGGATTCGTCCGGACGTCTGGATTTGGCGGGTTCCACTTGACGAGGGCGTGCTTGAGCTCGACAATGCGAGTCGTGACCACTTCCATCACCTGCTTAACGTCGATGCGCTTCTGCGGATGGACCATTTGATCATAGCACTCGCTCAGACGCGTGAGGATCTGAATGTACTTGATGTACAAGCACGCATAGTGCTGGAACGCCTCGACGATCGATGCCTGTGGGGGCTACACAGACGGATTAGTCCACTGGCTTTCAATGATAAAGAGCGATGGACGTACGGCCTCGACGGTGCCTGGTTCTTGACCATCGGCCGAGAGCGTGTGGTCTTCAATGTGGACCTGCTCGTTAAGCTCGGCCATGGCCTCTTGCCATCGCCGATCATAGGTACTAGGATGGGTACACACTGGTTGTGAGTCCATCGAGCGACATGGAACCACAGCGACATCGAGCCTACCTGCTGGCCATGGCGACAGATGCAGCACACACAGAAAACAACGCGAAAGACGAGCACTAGCCGCCTAGAAGCGTCTGGAAGCGACGACGGCGGTTGAGTTTCTCGAAAAGACGCCAAAGCTAGGATCATCCACCAACTAGCCCAAACCAGTTCACGCTCTCCAATCGCACACGTCGCAGACAAAACACCGTTACGAACCTCTTCATACCACGTTCTTAACTGACCCGTCTGAAGTTTGCGCACTTGTCGTTCAACTCGCTACCGTTCATACCCCTTCCAAACGAATACCTCAATATATACGCAACGTCCACATCCGTGTATGTAAACACATATCCCTTCTAAACCAATTGTTGACCGCCGATGACTCAGCCATCCGCCGTCGGCCACTGTCGTCGCCATCAGCTCATTCCGGAGCTCTTCGCGTGGTGGCTCAGAGTCTTCGTAAGCATGGGCAAGATCATCGACGCGCTGCAGGCGACGTACGCGGCCTCGGACGCCGCGCGCCCCACCGTCTCCTTCGAGTTCTTCCCGGCCAAGACGGACGATGGCGTGTTCAACCTGCTCAACCGCGTGGAAGAGATGGGCTTCTCGCTCAAGCCCACGTTCGTGACGCTCACGTGGCGCTCGGCGTTCAAGGACGAGAAGCTCTGGCTGCGCATCGGCGCACACATCCAAAAGGAGTTCCAGCTCGACGTGCTGCTCCACCTGACCTGCCACTTGCCGCGCGAGCACATCAAGCAGATCCTGCTCAACGCCAAGGCCGCGGGCATCCGTAACATCCTGGCGTTGCGCGGCGACCCGCCCATTGGCGCCGAGCGCTGGAAGCCCATCCCCAACGGCCTCAACAACGCCGTGGACCTCATCAAGCTCATCCGCGAAGAGCACGGCGACTACTTTTGCATCGCGTGTGCCGGGTACGCCGAAGTGCACACCGAGTCGTGGAACCATCCGGAGTTGCCGCCGTCCAAGGAAGCCCGCATGCTGGATCTCGAGCGCCTCAAGCTCAAGCAGGACGCCGGCGCCGACTTTATCATCACGCAGTTCTTCTTTGACACGGACAATTTGCTGCAATGGGTCAAGGACTGCCGCGACATGG
The DNA here is from genome assembly GCA_020085045.1 of Pythium oligandrum. Lineage (NCBI taxonomy): Eukaryota > Oomycota > Peronosporomycetes > Pythiales > Pythiaceae > Pythium > Pythium oligandrum. The sequence continues at coordinate 112,070 of JAHRIK010000031.1, read as the reverse complement.
GCATCACGATCCCCATCTTGCCGGGGTACTTGCCCATTCAAAACTACAACTCGTTCCTCAAGTTTACCAGTTGGTGCAAGACGCAGGTGCCGAGTGAGGTGCTGCAGGCGCTTGAGCGCATCAAGAATGACGACGCCGCCGTCAAGCGCTATGGCACCCAGCTCGCCATCCAGACGTGCAAGAAGATCATGGACGCGGGCATCAAGTCGCTCCACTTTTACACGATGAACTTGGCGTCCACGGTCACGCAGATCCTCGACGGCCTTGACCTCATCCCCGCCAAGGCCCAGCGGGATCTGCCCTGGCAGTCGACGCTGCGACGCGTGGGCAGTGCCTCGAATGGCCACAGTCTCGCGAGTCAGCAGGAGCAAGTGCGTCCGATCTTCTGGTCCAACCGACAGGCGAGTTACATCGCGCGTACGTCGGAATGGGACGACTTCCCGAACGGCCGATGGGGCGATCGCACGAGTCCAGCGTACGGCGAGCTCTCAGAGTACTACTTGGCGTTCAAGCGACCAAAGGTCAACCGTCGCCAGCTCTGGGGCGAGCCATCCACGGACGAGGACGTGTGGCAGGTCTTCACCAAGTTTATTGACGGCAACGTCAAGCAGTTGCCGTGGTGTGAGCAGGCCTTGTCGCTTGAGAGTGGCGTGATCAAGGAGAACCTCAAGTGGATCAACCAGCACGGCTTCCTCACCATCAACAGTCAGCCACGTGTGAACGGCGCGCCGTCGAGCGATCCGGCCGTCGGCTGGGGCTCCGAGGATGGCTTTGTCTTCCAGAAGGCCTACCTTGAGTTCTTCGTGTCCCCGCGTCTTCTTGAAAAGCTCATGACGGCGTTCCAGGACTATCCGCAGCTCTCGTACCACGCGATGAACCTCGAAGGCAAGGAGTACACCAACACGCCACCTCACAGCGTGACCGCGGTGACTTGGGGTGTCTTCCCAGGCCAGGAGATCGTCCAGCCAACCATTGTAGACTCGGACAGCTTTGCGGCGTGGAAGGACGAGGCGTTTGAGCTCTGGCAGACTCAGTGGGCGTCCGCGTACGACGCCGACTCGGCCTCGCACAAGCTCATCCAGGAGATCTACCACACCTACTTCCTCGTCAACGTCGTCGACAACGACTACACCAACGGTGCGTCTTCTCACTCTTTTCCCTGCGATTGATCAAACAGACGGACTGATTCTTGTTGTGCCTTGCAGAGGAACGCGACATCTTCAACATCTTCTCGCGCATCATCACGGACGACATGAGCCAGGACGACCTGCGTGCGCGTGTGCTGGAACTCGAAACCAAGAACGAGAAGCTTCATGAGACAATCGCGAAGTTCCGCACGCTCCACGATGATCTCCACGCGGATCTCCAGGAGACGCACGCTCAGCTCACGACTGTGCGTGACGAGAACCAGGAACTCAAGCGCCAGGTGCGTCAGCTCCAGGCCAAGGTGGCGCTTGCCACGCTCTAACTCCACCTCCAATACGTCGCGTTCCACTGAAAACGCAGACAGAGCACGCACACGACCCATTTTGCCACACTAAATGCAGGGATGCTGTCCGTGTTCATTCATATAAACGTCCACTCTTTGTTGTGTTCCTACGTACCTACTACGTGCCAAGCTTACTCTTCGCTCGACTTGGTCTCCTCGAGCTTCTTGAACATCTCGATGGCCTCGGCCACCGTCTTCGTGCCGTGCACCTTGTTGTCGCGCGTACGGATGTTGACCGAGTGGTTCTCCTGTTCTTGAGCACCAACGACGAGGATGAAGTTGAAGTGCGCGAGCTGACCCTCACGAATCTTCTTGTTGAGCGTCTTGCCCGAGTCGTCGATCTCAACATCAAAGCCAGCACGGAAGAGCTCGTCCTTGACCTGGTAGGCGTAGTCCGTGAAGGTTGGGGCGACCGTGACGAGGAGGATCTGACGTGGCGAGAGCCAGAATGGGAACTTGCCGGCGTAGTGCTCGACGAGGATGGCGATGAAACGCTCGAACGAACCGTAAATGGCACGGTGCACGATCACTGGGCGCTTGAACATCTCCTCGTCGTCCGAACGGTACTTGAGGTTGAATCGGATTGGCAACTGGAAGTCGAGCTGCACGGTGGCGCACTGGTGCTGACGCTTGAGCGCATCCGTGATGAGGATATCGATCTTTGGTCCGTAGAAGGCACCGTCACCTGGGTTCTCGCGCCAGTTGCCCTTGCCGACGAACTCGTCAAGAGCCTCCGAGAGCTGGCTCTCAGCAAGGTTCCACTGCTCAATCTCACCCATGGCCTTGGCTGGACGCGTCGAGAGCGTGAGCTGGAACGAGATGCCGAAGACATCGTAAACGTGCTTCATGAAGGTCAAGAAGCTGATCACTTCGCTCTTGATCTGGTCGTCACGGCAGAAAATGTGGGCATCGTCCTGCTGGAAACGACGCACACGCGTAAGACCCGTGAGGGCACCGCTGAGTTCGTTACGGTGCAAGACACCACAGTCGGCGTATCGGATTGGCAACTCACGGTACGAGCGGCTACGGTGGTCGAACATGAGGCAATGCGATGGACAGTTCATTGGCTTGAGCGCAAACTCCTGGCCTTCGACGTCAAAGACGAACATGTTCTCCTTGTAGTGCATGGCGTGGCCGGAAATGTTCCAGAGTTCCATGTTGAACACGTTTGGTGTGATCACTTCCGTGTAGCCACGTTCACGGTACTGCGAGCGGATGAACTTGAGCAGCTTGAAGTAGATGGCGGCACCGTGTGGGAGCCAGAAGCCACTGCCCGGACTGAGCTGGTGGAAGAAGAAGAGCTCTTCGCTGAGACCGAGACGACGGTGGTCGCGCTTGGCGGCTTCTTCCTGGAAGTGCTTCCACTCCTTCATCTGGTTCTTGTCGGGGAACGAGATACCGTAGACACGCTGGAGCGAGTCGTTGGTCGTCTTGCCGAGCCAGTACGTGCTCGACGTGCGCGTGACGGCGAACGCCTTGATCTTGCCCGTGTGTGGCACGTGCGGACCACGGCACAAGTCGATCAACGGACCACAACGGTACGCCGTGGTCTTGCCGCCATCTGGAATCTTGGTCGAGATGATCTGCGTCTTGAACGGGTTGTCGGCAAACATCTCGAGCGCCTCGTCCTTGGTGAGCACGATGCGCTCGAACTTTTGCTTGTCCTTGACGACCTTAAGGCACTCCTTCTCAATCACACTCAAGTCGCTCTCTGGGACCGTCTCCTTGCCCATGTACGAGTCGTAGTAAAAGCCGCCTTCCACAGGTGGACCAATGGTGAGGTGGCAGCCCTTGAGGTTCTCGAGCGACTCGCCCAAGATGTGCGCCGACGAGTGCCAGAAGACCATGCGACCTTCCTTGTCGTCGAACTTGAGCAGCTGCAGCTTACAGTCGCCAATGAGCGGACGGAAGACGTCCCAGAGCTCGGCGTGCGAGGCACCGGCGCAGCAGCCGCCGTCGTCCGCGTCGCGCGTTTCGTTGCCGTCCACATCAGCGGCCGAGACGCTGAACGGGTCTTCCACGTGGCCACGGTAGGTCACATTGGCGACCACGACGGCGTCCGCCAGGCCCTGGGCAATGCTCAGCGCCACGTCCAACGGCGTGGTCTTCCAGGCAACACCCTCCTTGATCGTGCCGTCGGGCAATTCGATCTTGATGGCCGTGTTCTTGGCGGCCAGCGCCTCGATCTCGGCGCGCTGCTTGGCCATGATGCGGTCATAGACCTCCACGCGCTTGGCCAGGAACGGCGGGTTGGGCGTGAGCGTGAACTCGCCGCCGATCTTCTGGTCCTGCGGGTCGATGGTGGGCCCGCTGGCCTGCGTCAAGCGCGTCTTCACTCGCGTCGCGTCCATGGTCTCCTTACTTGGGTGGCGATCCAGCAATGAAGGCAACACGAGGGGGTGGGCCGTCCACACGGTGGACGCGCCGATGGATGACATCCCGCCCTATACGGTACAAGATCCATATTTAAGAGTGGATCGGTGGACGAGGGGTCCACCTTATGAACACGCAGAGAGCCACACATGAGCACAGGATTTCAGCCAATGAGAGGACGAGGAAGAAGATGATTGGATGAAAAGACGACCACAGGAAAAGTGAAGCCATCCTGGGTCGTGTTCTTGTGGTGCGCAAGGGAGCAACGCGGAATAAACATCGAGAACGCGTTGACGTTTCCTCTGTTTCGCTCGTCTGATGCATGGGATAAACTCACACCACATATCGCTCGATTGGGGCTTTCGTGGGTGTTCTGGGCATGTTCTTGTCGCCCGTAGCGGTTGAAAGGTGTCGAGGTTTCGTCATGAAAATGCTTGTGGCTGGCGCAGTGGCCGCATCGTTTCTAGATCAGCAGCGCAGCGTTCCTAGTGAGCCAGTACAATTGCTCGAGTTGTTTCTTGTGGACGTACCGTCGAGTTCGCGGAGAGATGCGACTTTGGTGTCGACAAACGCAAACAATGCGCGCTCACTTGGGTCCTGGGACTTGGTCTCGCGGTCCTGACGACGCGCCACGACCCATCCACTGTGTACAGTCTTGACGCAGAGCTCTCTGGACTCGCCTCTGTGGTCTGCTAGCATATGCTGAAGTGTCGTGAGGCGTTGGAGATGCGCGCGAGGCAGGTAGTGTGCGTAGAGTGATGGGATTCGAGGCAATTGGTCTTCAATGTCTTTCACTCGCAGCAAGCGAGGGATTTGCGCAACCTGAAGCGAACAACGAGCGCTGTCAAAGAACACATGCGGCAGCAGGGGTACAGTAGCTCCGCTGACATTGGAGCGGGTCCTGGTGTGGTACGATGTGAGATATAGGCTGGATACGTTAGTGCAAAGCGACTCACCGGATGCTCGAGGACGTGACAGACGTCGCTCGTGGCGTCAAACTCTCCATGAGCTGCACGAGTTGCACTCGCTCGATACTCTGCTCGATACGCTCGAGTACCGCCGTCAAAACCTCGGTAGGACTTGTCGAAAGCAAGATGAGTGTCACGTCGGCCTCGTGCCACACTAGACACCGGTGTCGAGAGTCGTCGCCATCCTTGTCGCTTGTCCTAATATGCACTAAGGGTGCCCAGATTGCGTCGTGAGCGCCGTCGTTAAGCTCCCACGACGATGCAAACGCTCCTTCTTCTGTCAGGAAGCCACAGTTGCGGTAGCATGCGCCGTTTGGTCGGTATCGCTGCGTCCGTAGTCGTGCCACGACGTCTACAGTCTCTCCATTACTCTTGCCCTTGCCAGCAGACTCGGCGTGCTGCACATCCGACACTAAAGCATTCAGTGACGTCGCTGGTATGAGCTTGTGCATCGATCGACGCTGTGCACGACGCGGCTGCGGAGCCACGTGGGTCACGACAGCGCACTCAGCATACGACGTCTTGCTCGCCCACACGGGTAGGAACGCATCATGGGATTTGGCTCGCATCCACAACGTGGACGGCGACTCATCCTGTTCCGTCCACGTGATATCATCCATGCCGTCTTGCTCTCGATACTGTAGAAACCGCGTGAGGGGAGCCAAGGTCGTGTTCTCGAGACTACTCCAGTGCAACTGGCCGCGATAGAACAATGCCGCGTGACTGACATCACTCACGAGCTCTTGTCGAAGTGTGTGGATCGCCGATTGGAGCGAGAGCGCGGTGGTCGAATCCGACGGCGACGCAGTGCTGAGACCGTAGAGACAGTGAAACGTGTTGACGAGTTGCGCGTCCATACATCGCAGCAGCTTCGGGAAGAAGGCGTGGCAGTGCTGTCGCACACGCGTCGCAGGCGAGTGAGGCTCGAGCTCGAGCAGCTCCCTTTTGAGCGTCTCGACCTCTTTCCCCAGTCTTTTGAGCTCGTCGGACGACGCAGATGGTGTCTCCTCGTCTGTATTATCGTGTGAGTGCATCTCGATCGCCAGATTTGCTTTCCGCAGTTGTTTCCGCAGCGTCTGAAGGTGGCCAAGGAGAGCCATGCCGTCCGTCCAGGTTGGATCTTTGCTCACTGTTGGGTCTAAATCACGAAGCTGCTGGTTGACAGGGCCGTGAAAGAGTCGGAAGAGGTCGTACGCTGTCTGGAGGACTGCTCCCTGCGCGCTCTTGAGCTCTGTCGAGTCTTCAGGCGACGGCAACACGCCCTGCAATGGAAGAACTTAGTCCGAGGGATGCAGCTCGAGGGGTTTTCCCGTCGCTTACCAACGCCATGAAGACTTGCGGCTCGACTTGTTGAATGAAGAAGCGACGCTTTGACAGCACAATGCTGCTCCATTGCTTCTGCTCGCCCGTGGCCGTCGACACTCGTCGTAAAAGACGCGAAAAGTTGGCGAGACCTTGGACGAAATGCAACGTCTGCAGCCGTTTGGCCCGTGTGGTCGTGTCTTCCTCATCCAGCGCCTCCGCACTGTCATACGCATAGAGCACGCGCATGAGCAGCTCCTCTTCCGTGGCCTGCTCATCGTCCGAGCCCAGCGCGTCGTGCCACACGAGCAGCTCCATCGCCAATCTTCCACTCTTCAACAATGACCTCAAAACGGATGGCTCTTGCCAGTATTATTTAAAACAAAATATGCTTTATAAAAGGTTTCAAATACCAGTAAACCTTTCCATAAGTATTGTATATAACAGGTAATCCATTTTCATGAATATGTGCCAGGACGGTGCTTGGGCATTGACAGCACGGATACCATTTTACAGTAACACCATGCTGCTTTATTGCAGTTGCACCGCCAAAGAGAGACGGCTTCCTCTCGTTGCGTGTATGGTACGCACACAATATCGCCATTCTTGGTTTCGACGGCTCCCGATGACCTGGCACTTGCCATTGGATTAGTTTGATACTTCCAGAGCCATCCCATCACTCGGTGGTGGTGATGGCTGCGGCTACCACTCACAAGAGGTACGCCTGAAAGTTTCATTTCCATATCCAGGAGAGCCATGCTTATGTCGTGTCTGGTGGTGTCAGGCGATTCCCGCCGTCTGCTTGATGTCAGTGTGGCGCGAGACGCCTCGGTCAGCTCTTTCAAGCGGTTGATCACTCCACGTTGGGTGGATGTCCGATTTCTCGGCGCGTATTTGATCAGTCACAATGGCGCATGGACACCGTTTGAGACCGATTCAGACTCATTGGCCGCATTCACGACCCTTAGACGTAGCATGTGTAATAATTGACCATTATGCGCTGGCTAGTCAGACGCCTCTGTCTCTCTGTCTCCAAAGGCAACCCTGTAATCCCCGACTCGCCGCTGCCACGGCGTGTTCGTTAATGTCGAGTGGTGCAGTTTACAACGCCTCGAGTGTGTTGTTTCAAATCCGCGCCAAGAAGAAACGGGACGCTGCGATGTTCGCCGCGCGTGTCCGTCACTGGGCTTCTGAGCCTCACTCGCAACTGGGCGACGAGTTGGTGGAGCTGTTCCAGCCGCAGCACAGACATATCTGCACAAGAAACAAGCCAACCGAGAGCAAAACTGAGTAGAACCGAGGGATAAGCTAGATTTGAAATGTGAATGAGCCTAGTTTGAGTTGGAGCTTTTCGACCCAACAAGATGAATGAGTGAACCCAATGAAATGACCGACGAACTCCTCACTCGAGAGCTCCACAGGTCACGGCCACAAGCATGGAGGTGGGTGGTTCATTGCGGATGTGGATGATGAACGCCTCATGACCAGAGATGTATGCATGGCGAGTAGACTCTGCGCAAGGCGTTCGAACAAGGCGGTTTGGAGGAGCTGGAGCAACTTCTTGCGAAAGGCGTGGACGCGAATGCTGGTGACAGGGTACGTTGATAGAGACAACCTATGAACTTGACCATTATTCAACTGTTGAACTTGTGTAGTACGGCGAGACGTATCTGCACTCGGCCTCGTTGCATGGCCAGAATGACGTCGTGAAGCTCTTGTTGGCGCATGGAGCCAATGTGAACGCCACCCAAAACGTACGTACACATGGAGACGCGCACTCTGGTACTAGTTGATGACGTACTGGCTCACAGATCGGCTACAGCGCCATGGAAGACGGCTCATCCGTACTACACTTGGCGGTTGTGACGGGAAAAGTGGAGACCGTCGAGGTGCTGTTGGCGCATGGAGCGGATCCCAACGCCGCTGATCGGGTACGTGAACCTAGAGTGCCTGAGATCCTACCAGAGTGCTCATGTCCGTGTCGTTAGTATGGGAATGTCCCTCTTCATAGCGCGTGTCTGAGCGGACGATCACCAGGTATTGTTCAAACGCTCCTGGAATACGGCGCTGACGCCAACGTGATCGGACAGGTACGTGCTTCGTGAGTGGAAACGGCCATGCCTATGTGCTCACCTCCTGTTGTCCAACTAGTTGGATGTGTCCCCGCTGCATTCTGCTTCGTACTACACCGACGAAAGGAAGGTGGAGTTCTTGCTGGCTCATGGAGCTGACGTCAATGCCGAGGATCGGGTCAGTTGGTACTGAACAAACGTTAGTGGGAACCGCGCAACTAACGATGATTTCTCACCCCTCAATCCAGGATTACGGCACACCGCTTCATCGGGCATCAAGTGCGACTGTGGTCAAGATGTTGGTCGAACACGGGGCCGACATGTACGCCCTCGACAAATGGGTACGTTATCGCACTATGCACCGAGAAATCCTATGCGAGCATTAATGGCGTCGACGCGCTGAATAGGAACGCACAACGGCTCTCCATCTGGCTTGCAAATGGAATCGCATGAATGTGGTGGACGTGTTGTTGGCCCATGGCATGGACGTTAATACTGTGAACAGGGTGCGTACCTACTACGACAATGAGGCCTTGCTTGGTCCATTATAAACCGTCATGGTGCTTGATAGCGCGGGAAAACAGCGCTTCATGAAGTTTGCTATCGAAAATACTACCAGAACCGGGTTAGCGTGATCAAGGAGCTTGTGAAGCGTGGCGCGGATATCAATGCGCTGGATCGGGTAAGCATGGCTACGTCCTAGGTGTGAAGTACAATCGCTCATCGCTCTTTCCTTTCAAATGCACAGCATGGTAAGACGGCATTGCACCTCGCATGCGAGTTCGAACAGTACGATGTGATTCAAGTTCTCTTTGCACTTGGCATCGACCCAAACATAATTTCCAAGGTACGTGTTACCTCTTGCACCCTTACTGCACATTGGCTTGTTTATTGACGAGGGATGAGCAGAGAGGTACAACGGCATTGCAGTGGGCGGCACAACGTAATGAAACAGCCATGGTGAAAACCTTAGTGGCCAAAGGCGCTGACGTAAATTTCCCTGGCAAGGTAGCCAAGCAGAGATAATGAGGTACTTGCTCAGCTGATCTGACGCTTGCTGTGCGAAGAGTGAGAAGACTGCGTTGCATCGCGCCAGTGATGAAGGTAATTACAAATCGGTGACTATTCTGTTGGCAAATGGAGCAGACCCGAACGCTCGAGACGAGGTGCGTGGACAATTGTGGGCCAATGCCATGTCACACTGTCGAGTAAATGCGAGTGATCTGTATAGGCTGGGAAGACTCCGTTACACTGCGCCGCACAGAACGACCATGGCGATGTGGTGAAGCTACTGCTGGAGCATGGTGCGGAGATGGATGCCACGACAAAGGTACAATGCCCACATTTGCGTGGATGTGATCCGCTGAGACTGACGCAGCTGTCTTGGTAGGGCGGTATGACGGCACTTCATCTTCCTGCGTTTTATGGTCAGCTATGTATGGTAGAGATGCTGATGGGTCATGGAATGGACCCCAACCAAAAAGACTTGGTACGTACACATTAGCTGAACTTTCCGATCGTATGAACTCGTATTCTGATGTGAATTGGTGTGGTTTGCTTCAGAACGGCAACACGGCTCTGCATCTCGCTGCCTCCCGCCATGATTGGTTGACCGTGTTGACGCTTCTGAATGGTGGATGCGACCTGAACATAACGAATGAGGTAGGTCCGCTACCGGTACTTCAGCTGCCGTCCCTCCGACGTATCCTTTCAAATGACTCTCTCTCTCTTGACGGTAGACTGGTGAGACGCCTCTTTCGCTGTGTGTCCAACGACGTCCGCGCAAATCCGACTACGTCGCTGTGTTGACCACGGCGAACTCGTTAATATTGCACGGCGCGGTGTACGACGTCTTGAGTACGCCATCTCGAATTAAGACCAAGAAAATTCGGTCGGAAGCTGCACTTGTCACCGCGTGTGTTCGTCACTGGGCTTCCGAGCCTCACTCGCGACTGGGCACGGTGTTGGCGGAGCTGTTTGACAACGGCATGGCCGCTGCTCAAGCGTATCTGACCAAGAAACAAGCCAGTCACGAGCAAACTGATAGAGCTAAGTGATGAGGCTGAGAGGGATGAGAGCAAAACGGATTGGTGATCAAGCGAATCAAAGTACTTTGAATCAGCTCTCCCCACACCAGATACTTCAGCTAGGACGCCACAACAGGCTAGACTTTTTGGAAGAGGCAGGTGTTATCTTAGCCAGCTTGTCTATTCGACCGGAACAAAGCCAATCAAATCTTTTACATATCCACGCGCGCGACGCTGGGCACCATCAAAGTACATAAAGCTAGGATAAGCTAATTTGATCAAAAACGGAGACTTTGATGTACAAATGCTAATACTAATCCACCACTCACTCGTTTGACTGCTTGACAATGCTGAGGTGGGAGCGATGGCGACGGCGCGCGCATCGCGTCATGCTCCAGCGTCTCCGAACGCCGCTCTCGGATGCTGAAGAGCTGGTGGGTATGAGTGACATGCCGCTGCTCAGTCGAGTGTACGCGTGGATCATCGGGAGGAAGCGGGCGAAGGAGCTCTCCGCGGCGAAACGCATCTCGCCGACGCGGATCCCAGTCATTTCCGTGGGGAATTTCACGTTTGGTGCAACAGGCAAGACGCCATGTGTGATGCACTTGACCGAGCTGGCTCTTCGATGGGATAATGAGCGTGGCGATGCGAAACATGGCCGCGTGCCGATGCTGTTGACACGGGTACGTTGAGCTAGACACAGTAGTAGACCCCATGCTCGCTCTAACTAGGTCGGTCGTTGTTCAACTAGGGCTATGGAGACGACGAGTGGCGTATGTTCCAGGCTCGGTTCCCGTCGTGCAAGCTCGCCGTCGGTGCTGATCGCGTTCGAGTGGGCGCCCAAGGCGTCGCCACGCACGGCTCCAGCCTCTCGTGTGTGCTTCTGGAGGATGGCTTGCAGCAATGGAAGATCCAGAAGGACCTCGAGATCGTCATGGTGGACGCGCTCGCTCCGTTTGGCAATGGCAAACTCATTCCGCACGGCAGTCTCCGGGAACCACCAAGAGATGCGCTGCAAAGAGCCGACGTGGTGATCGTACACCACGCGAATCTCATCGACGCGACGACTCGCCTGCCTCTTCTTCTGTCAAGGCTTCGCGGTCTAACAGATCCTACGCGCAAAGCCGTCGTTGCCACGTCCGAAATGGCCGTGACAGCGCTTGTTACACCGCAAGAACTCGCCAGTGGATCAGTTCCAACCGCCATGTCGAGTCCAACGTTGCATCTGGACGGCCCAAAGCGCGACGTGGTGGTGTTTTGCGGTGTCGGCAACCCAGAATCCGTACAACGCGTTGTGGAGGCGATGAACTGCTGGCGCCACGTCCATATGGAGTCGTTTCCGGATCATCACGCGTTCTCTCGGACGGATCTCGAAGACGTTCGAGCCATTTCCGAGCGTTTCCAAGCCCAGGAACAAGCGACTGACCTAGCCAAGAGCCCAGTGATGATCCTCACCACCGAAAAGGACTATGCGCGTGCTCCTGAGCTCATCCAGGACGTCTTTGCCGCCCAGGAGCTCCGGATCCTCGTGTGCGCATTTCGTCTGAGTCTAGACTCAGAGTCAGAAGTTCATAACCGTGTTAAGAACCTACTCAGATGACCATGCTCTCATCATCGAATGGCCATTGAGCATGTCGAGCTTCCGCCGTAAGATCCCGACGCATGCGGCTGCTGGGGCCGCCTCGGCGCCGCTCAAGCGCCAATTGGCTGGTACCAAGCCCTTCCTCAATGGCCAGACGCTGATTTCCACGGGTCTCGCGCAATTGGACGCCATTCTGGGCGGTGGCTTGCTGCTGGGAACGACCGTGTGGCTGGATGTCCCGCGTGGTGACCTCGGCGGCGCCTCGGCGGCTCTGGTGGATGATTTCCATCGGTATTTCCTAGCGGAGGGCGTGGTTTCCGGCCAGTGCGCCGTCCTAGCAGCAGACGAAGCGGAAGCGTTCGTGCAGCAGCAATTGCCGATGGAGTTGAGTCTTGCGCAAAAGCAAGTGAAGCAGCAACTCGCGGCGATGGACGTGTCGAAAGACTCGGAGCAGAGTGCGACTGGTGAGCTTACGATCGCGTGGCAGTACCAAAAGTATCTGTCGGACAACGCTGGGTCGAATTCACAGCGGTTTTGCCACAGCTATGACCTCTCGCGGCCAATGCATCCGGAGCTGCTGAGTGCGAATCCGCCGGTGACGTTGGACATTTCGCAGTTTATCGACGTCGAAGGACCGAGTTCTCCAGCAAGCGTGTACACACGACTCTTGAACGAAGTGAAACGTCTGGTCCAGAGTCGCACGACTGAAGGCGATGGTCAAGTGGTGCGCATATGCATTCGGGAAGTCGGTTCTCCATTGCTTTCCGTCGAAGGAGCTTCTATCCAAGCACACATGTCGGCGATCTTTGCGTTTTTGCGTGGGCTACGCATCGCCACTGCATCAAAGCCAGTCGTTTGTCAGCTGAGTGGTCACTTACATGCATTTCCCGTGGGATTTGCCAAGGAATGTGCGCATTTGTGCGACTACGTGATGGAAATCAAGTCGTTTATGGGTGAAAACGACATGCTCCCTGCCGAACTGAGTGAGTTCAACGGTCTGCTCGACATTCACAAGCTCGCACGTGTGCATGCACTCACGTGCCACTCGTTGGATGCCGCCAAGTACGGTATCAAGCGCGAACGCCGCAAGATGAAGATCGAAAAATTCCATTTGCCTCCTGAAGGTTCGCGCAGTTCTACCGACAAAGACAAAGCAAAGCCAGCTGCGCGTTCAAATTCGAAGCCGTCCAACCTCGTGAGCTCGTCGTTTACCCGAAAAAAGTCGTCGAATGTGGGCTGCGGAGGTGGTAGCTCGTCAGGATTTGATCCATTAGATTTCTAGCGTGCTCTGTTAATTCCGCTTCTTCTTGGGTCGAAATGAGTGCTCATCTACGTCAATATCAACAATGTCAACGGCATCCTCGTCGTCGTCGTCCTCTTCGTCCTCCTCCTCTTCTTCGTCGTCTGTTGAGTCCTCATCGTCCTCCTCCTCACTCTCTTCATCAAGTGCCTTGTACTTTTGCTTGGACTTGGATCGTCGATTCGCTTTCTTCTTCCGCAGCTTGCTGATCTTGGTGTTGCGTTTACTCAGTTCGCCGTTCACTTGATCGTCGATTTTCTGCAGCAGCAGTCGGCGAGCAATCCGGCGATTGCCGTCCAGTGAACGGGTCTCTTGACAACGCACGTGCAGTCCCGTCGGAATATGCTTGAGCAACACACAGTTGCGGACCTTGTTGATCTTCTGGCCGCCTTTGCCCCAGCCTTTGACAAACGACTCGTCGAGGTCTTCTTCACGTAATTCCACCGTGATTTTCTCACGTTTGGGCGGCTCAGAGCTGAAGAAACGGACACCGAGCGACGACCATCGCTCACTCTGTGCCTGCAGAGGTAGCAGAGGAGCTAGGAACCGCGCAGAGGCGCCATAGAGCTCTGTGGCGCGCACGCATTGCCGCAATCGCCCGAGCATCTTGGTGCTGAGCTCCTCTTGACTGGTGCCAGCGTCTCGCTTAATGCATTTTCGACCAATCAAAGAACATTGAGTCAATCTACGCGTATAGCTATACTGTATACACCCAATTTCTCGATTAGGTTCGATTCTGTTCTTCGGCCTGTCTTCAGGATCGCATGGATAAGCCACCTGAGGCGTATCACATGTACATGGCCACGTCCACTGCCGGTCCACTAACTCGCTCGCTTCCACTTTTTCTCTTCGTTGACGTAGTCAAATGGTAGCTCGCTTAGTGCTCTACTAACGGGGCATCCCGTTGACGACTCTGTCCGGAGATCCGGAACTTAGTCATCACGAAATGCCATCCAGCATCCCGCGTCCAGAAAGGCAGGATCGGCACACGGCGGTGGTTACACACCACAGCGCCTTCTGGACATCTCTGGACGAGGGAACGAAAAGAAACGACGGAACAAATCCCCCACATGTAATCGATTTCGTATTTCAGCCAATCCCCTCACACTTAACCATCTATTTAGCCAATCGTGACGGTCGTGTTGCTCATTTGGGTCAACGACCCAAAATCTCAGCAAGCGACGCAAGGCGCCTGGTCTATCCACAAGGGAATCAATCGGCCGAGTGGCGAGGAGCTACACATCCCATTGGACTCGTGAGCGGAGGGGAGCAACGGGGAGAGGAGAGAACGAAAGAGGAGGCGGAGGAGTCGTTGTTGCATTGCGAGGTCGAGTCCTGAGGAGTAGCGTCTGCTCTTTCTGTGGTCGACTCACTCGTTGTAATCGGTGGCAGTTGGACTGATCAACGCTCGAGACACACGCCTAGACGACTAGAGCACGCGCAGTGATGGCACCGCGGACGTCCAAGCGACTCAGTGCGCTCGTGCAGCCCGTGTCCAAGCCGGCGGTGGTCGTTGCGAAGCGCAAACCAGCGCAGAAGCAGAAGAAAACGACTGGCGAAGGGAAGAAACGCGGACGGATACAAGATCAAATGGAGGATGCAATGGACGACGAAGAGGACGAAAATATGGAGGACTTAGATGAGGACGGTGATAACGACGACGAGATGGACGACGACGGCGCGATGGAGGCAGAGACTAATGGGAACGACGCGGCCCCGCCGAATGCGAATGCAGAACCGGAGCAACCGGTGAAACGAAAGCGCGGTCGACGACGATTGATCCACGACGAAGAGCAGCGCAAGAACCGACGGAAGATGCAGTGCAAGCTCAACCAGCGACGGTATCGTGCTCGCCAGCGAGGGATGATCACAACGTTATCACTGGAGGGTGAGAAGCTCTCGGAGTATATCCAGGAACTCGAGGCGTATCATCGATTCCTGAACCGATTCGACCGGAATGGCCACTCGTCGCATGCGAATGAAGATGTGAACCGACAGCGTCCACCGGCTCGATCGATCTGGATGGACAACCGACCGTTGCTCGTGGTCAAGCAATTCTTCTACCTCTTTCGACATGGGTTTGCGCTGCATTCCGTCGAGATCAGTGAGATTCAAGAGTATTTCTTGCGCTTTGCGATGGACCCGTCGTTGATCTCACAGGGCGCAACCACGCGAGGTGTCGACGCGCTGATCCTCCAGCTCAAGCGGTATTCCTCGTACCACGCGGTCTTTGAGATGCGAATGGCGTCGTTCCAGGTCATCCACTCCCCGCAGCGATCGGATGGCTACCAGGACCCAACTGACGGACTCACAAAGGCTGCTTCAACGTCTCTAACGTGGATCATTCACGTGACGGGCACTTTGCATTTGCGGCTCTCGCGTGATACGGTCATGCTGATCTATCCCCACATCATTGAGAATGAAGCGCTGAACTCGCGTGTCGTGGGACATGTAATCGATCCGACGTTTTCCATGGTGTTCCATTTCAATGAAGCAAGCAGGGTCTCCAAAATCGAGTTCATGGTGGACTTTGCTGCGGCATTCATGAAGCTTCTCAAGAGCACAGAGCTAACGGCGACTCTTCTGGAACGTGCGATCATCACGCCCTTCTGTGAGCTTGGGGTGGATCCACATGGGGATTTGGACACGGCTTCGAAGGAAAAGAACAAGCAGCTGAGTCTCAAGTTCATCTTGCTCTAGATGTCAATGGAATGAAGCGCCACATGTGAGGTGTCTATACTAGTTTTCGTATGCCAAAAGCGATATATACAGAGTGAACAAGAGGTCAAGAGGTGATCTCGATCGAATAAATGCGATTCCGTGGATATTTATTCCTTCTTGTAGTAGTTGGCTGGCACGAATGGCATCTTGGCGATGGTAAGCGCCTGCGACTTGTTACGAGCCTTGACGTGGAGCTCCGTGCCGATCTTGGACACACCCTTGTTCACGTACGCCATACCGATGGCCTTCTTGAGCGTTGGGCTGAAGGTGCCACTGGTCACATGGCCCACGACTTCGTCGTCGGCGTTGTAGATCTGAGCACCCTCGCGAGCGGCAGCGCCTTCGACAACAAAGCCCACACGCTTCTGCGTGAACGTCTTGTTCTGAAGCTGGTCCATGATGACAGCGTGACCTGGGAAGCCACCTTCTTCACGACGGCGCTTGCTGATGGTCCACGCCAAGGTCGCTTCAATAGGTGTCGTCTCGGCGTTGATGTCGTGGCCATGGAGGCACAGGCCAGCCTCCAGACGCAGACTGTCACGAGCACCAAGACCTGCCTCCAAGACGCGCTCATCGTCCAAGAGCTTGCGAGCAAAGCTCTCCGCGTTGGCACTTGGCACCGAGATCTCAAAACCATCCTCGCCCGTGTAGCCACAACGCGTGAGGATCACATCCACACCTTCCGTTGGCAACGACGTGAACTGGCCCGTCATGAAGCCCAACTCCTTAAAGTCCACGTTGGGCGTAAACGAGTTCATGATCTCGGCGGCGCCAGGACCCTGCACGGCGATCAAGGCGCGATCCGTGATGCGTTCGATCTGGGCGTCACCCTTGAACTCGGCGAGCAGCTTGTGCATGTGCTCCAAGTCAATGTCCTGGTTGCCCGCGTTGACCACGACGTAGAGGTGGTCCTCGTACTTGGTGATCACACAGTCGTCGATGATACCGCCCTTGTCGTTGGTAATCAATGAGAGCTTGGCCTCGCCGTGGCTGAGACTCTCGAGATCAGCAACGACGATGCTCTCGAGGAAACGCACGCGGTCGGCACCAGTGATGCGCAACTGCCCCATGTGCGAGACGTCGAAGAGCGACGCCATGCCCGGCGTGCGCGTGTGGTTGTGCGACTTGAGCACACCGGCTGGGTACTGCACTGGCATGGCATAGCCCGCAAAGTCTACCATCTACACACAACTGACCGTTAGACGCTCCATAGAGAGCCATAGCCGGCAGCAAATCGCGTACCTTGCCGCCAATGGCCTGGTGGAAGTCGAAGAGCGGCGTCTTCTTGAGCTGTGAGACAGGCACGCGCGGTGGTTAATCAGGCGATCTTGTGCAGACAAAGCCATGAACACACGCACGGCATTGATATCCGAGAAGGCGCGCGCGTTGCGACGCAGCAGGGGGAGCGCCTGGCGCATCAGGGAACGAGCGGCGAGCACCATGCTGTCTGTAGGGAGTGGCGTTCGTCGACAACGAGTGATGACCAGCTCCCGGAGCGTCGACGCCATCACTGGTGGCACCGCACGGTCCGCGTACCTTCGCGCAACCGAAAGATCGACACGTCGTTACCTTCGCGTCACATTTCTTCTCAGCCTCAACTTGAATTGCGCAAACTGAAAATGAATTGCAGGTTTGAATTGGAACGAGAATGATGGTCGCTATCCGCGCGGGAAGCCTTCATAGGGAAATCAATGGCAACATGGGCGAGATGCCGAGAGAAGACGCTGTGTATGTGGCTTCTCACGCGATTCGACGGCGATGGTGACGTTCTCGAGAAGAAGTACAAAGGAGAGGAGGAGCTGGATGTGTTTGGTGTGCCGGAGATCGCTTATGTGTCGCTTATCTAGACGGAAAACTGTACGTGACGTTAAAAATACTCGCGTCAGTTGCAGACCTGAAATCAACGGACGCATTTTGATCAGCGTTTATTACATCGCATTCCAGAGCCTCCAGGGCTCGCCCCAGCGCATGCAGGATGATCGGCGCCGGCTTCTCGGTGATGACGCCCCGTGGGGATGGACGGGAAGGCCTCTGGGGACCACGACGTCTCACGTTTTCCAGAGCGCGCAATGAAGAAGTCATCATCCCAGTCAAGGACGGAGAAGTGAAAGAGAAGAAGTTCTCAGATTATTTGGATGCAGTGGCCAATCAAGTGACCCGGTGGTATCGAAAGCATCGACGGGCGTTTTACGTGACTATCGCCATGCTGGAGCTGGTGTACATCTTCGGAACAGTTCCACTACGCGTCGCTTTCTTCTTCGATCCGTACGCAGCAAAGCGAGGGGCGACACACTGGACCAAATCACTGACGATATACTCGACGTTTGACGTTCTCTGCGAGGTTGCGAGTGTCGTGAGTCTGTTCGAAATGTTTGCTGCTCAACGTCGTGCTCTGGCTGCGATTGCCGCAGACGCTGCTAATGGTCAGATCCGACCTCGAATGCGTGGACGACGCGGGCAGAATCCTAACCAATCGGGCAAGGAGACCAAGACTTCTCTCGTCGCATGGTCGCTGAACACCATCGTGCCCACCGTGAAGCAGAAGTTTGACATCCGGCAGCCGTTGATCTATGAAGCAATTGCGATGATACCCTTCGAGGCGTTGGCGTTGGGTTTCGGTGTTAACTCGCTTCACCTCTTCCGATCTCACAAGTTGTTTCGACTCCATCGGGTGGCTGATTGCCTGATGGAAATCAAGCGGCTTCACGCACGAAATTCGTATGTTCAGCTCTTGGATTTCACTGGCAACGCGCTGCTGGTGAAGCGAGTGTTGATTGGTCTACTACTGTGCCATCTGATTGCATGTACTTACATGGCCATTGCACATTGGCAATGTGGACTCGATTTTCAGCTTTGCGAGCGTGGTGTAGACGCCAACTACCACAGTCCCGGCGATCCAATCAGGTACACGTGCTGGGCAATAGAAGACCAACTAGTTGGCGCTACGCCTCTCCGCAAGTACGCTCGGGCAATGTACTGGGCAAGCCGGTCAGTGATCACACTGGGATACTACGACGTTGCTCCAATTACCGACGTGGAAACTGCGTTTGCGATCATGGTTCAAGTGGTGGGAGCGATATTCAGTACATCCCTCATTGCGACCTTTCTCTTCGTGTTCCGGCACTTGAATTCCCGCAAGCAAGACTTCATGACGCACGTGGACGAGGCGAAGGAATACATGAAGATGTCCAAGATTCCGGAAGACATTCGTGACGCCGTTCTTACCTTTTATAGGAATGCATGGGAAGCCCACGGTGGTTTATCTCAAAGTGAAGTAAGTGAAAAGCTTCCGGGCCATCTTCGAGTCCGTGTCACAAGTGTGTTGATCACTCAGCGAGTTCAGCAAGTGGCATTTCTTGCGAAGGAAAGTATCGAATTTATCAACACACTGGCGCTGAAGATGGACACGTGTGTGTATTCTCCAAAGGACTGGATCATCGAGAAGATTCCCGATGGGATGTTTTTTATCATTCGTGGCAACGTAATGATTGAATCTCTCAGTCAGTCGCAGCCCCGATACGCGAAGGCTGGAGACCATTTTGCCGAATTCGCAATACTGTATCCCGGGCGAGCTGACGACCGTGTTCGAGCACAAACGTACTGTGAGCTGTACAAGCTGGCCCAGCGATGGTTTCATGAAACAATGGAGCTTTTCCATCGCCATGAGGCTCCTGCACAACTTGAACGGATGCGCTCGATGCTCAATCGGCGCGACCAACAACAACAGAAGATGAAGCGTATGCTCGGACGATCGATGGGCGAACTTGGTGGTGACAGTGATCGAGCACTATCCTTGACGGGCCAAAGTCTCGGTAGTCGTTATCAACTATCCTGGAACATGCCGGGCTCTACCTTTCGAAGGTGGTGGGAGTTGCTTCGGATCATATTTCTCACGTTCGTCTCATACGAAGTGCCATTCTTCATCGTCTTCGACACAGCCGTATTTCCATTCAAGAAAACCCCGAAGTACAACATCCAATCACTGACGTCTCTGGCGGGCGAGATTTTCTTCACATTTGATTTCGTTCTCCGGTGTCGTTTCTTCGCATTCATTGATCCGTTGGCTCGAATCCCCGTGAATGACGCATCTTATATCTTCGAATGGTATAAGGGAAATGGGCTGTGGTGGGACTTGTTTTCTGTCATCCCGGTATCGACCGTTCTGGAGTTCACGTACGGACCGCAGTGGATGATTGGTCCGGTGTTTCGTTTAGTGCGGATGTTGCGACTGCGCCACTTTCCAGCCATGATCCAAGATCTTGCCCAGACGCGCGGGCTCAGCTCCAAGGTTCAGCTCGCCATGACGTTGTTCTTATCGGTGACTTTATCTCTCCACATTATGGGTTGCTTATGGTTCTTGATGGCTCGACTGAGTATGGAGGAAGACCATTTTGACGTTCCGACGGCGAATTTGACTCGAACGGGGTGCTTGAGAGATGCCACGCGTTTTGGCAACTGCTCATGGGCGGTCTTCGATGCGTATGGTCAGATTGGCGACGGTTTCCCCATCGCAACTATCAGCACTGATGGCTCCGTATACACTAGCAAACTCGCATATCTCCGATCGATCTATTGGGCTGTCGTTGCGCTGACCACTGTGGGGTATGGAGACATTGTGGCGTTTTCTACCCATGAAAGTCTCTTTGCCGCCTTGTGGGCGTTCATTGGTGGAGTCATCAACTACGCTGTTGTGGCTGCTATGTCCAATATTATTTCGAATTTGACGGCAACCAGCCATCACCACATGGAGAAGATGAACCAAGTGAATCTCGCCATGGCGCATTATCGCATCTCAGAGAAGCTCCGAACGCAAATTCGACGATTTTATCATCAGCAGTTTTACATGCAGAAAGTCGCATCCGAAGCCAAGCTGCTCATGCGGCTACCACAGCAGCTGCGCCATCGGATTTCTCTGATATTACATGCAGAGTCAGTGCGAAAGGTATCATTGTTCGCTGACCATGGAAACGAACGCCTGCTTCACGACATCACGGGACAATTTCGTCGTGCAGTCTTCCAGCGTGGAGATTACATATCTCATGAAAATACGATTTGCGACGAGGCATTTGTGATCATCAGTGGGCGAGCGAATATGTTTCGGAAGAAGATGATGAGTGTTCCTGTTGGGGCATTGCACCAAGGAGTAACTTATGGAGTCGCGGAAATGCTTCTTCAGGTGAACTGGCCAGCAACTTCTATTGCCGCGACGGTTGTAGAGGTCTCTGTCATCACACACCAGGCATTTGCTATGATGATTGAGCGTCGGTTCCCGAACGATACGGCTGAGCTGAAGGAGAAAGCTGCTGTGGATTACGACGCCGAGCTTGGTTTGTTGGATGCTGTTGCTGGAAATTTTCGCCTGTATGACAAACTCCATAGATACTCTGATCGATGCACCAGCATGTTCGTCAGCCAAGACAACTCCGCCAGCCAATCAGCCAAAGAGCGGGTGCGCTTCTACTGGGATATACTAGTTGTTCTTCTGATGATGTACAACGCCTTTGTGATCTCGTTCCGGATCCCGTTTCTGAAGCACCCCACGGAACAAGTCCGCCGAATGCTCATCGGGCTCGATCTGTGGTGTGATGCGCTCATGAGCGCAGACATCATGCTTAAATTGTATTACTTCGA
This sequence comes from Pythium oligandrum, assembly GCA_020085045.1. NCBI lineage: Eukaryota > Oomycota > Peronosporomycetes > Pythiales > Pythiaceae > Pythium > Pythium oligandrum. The sequence continues at coordinate 90,605 of JAHRIK010000031.1, read as the reverse complement.
GTGTGATGCTGGTTTGTGGAATTTGGTCGCTCGACAAGAGAAGAACGCGAACTACGCCCAGCATTACCTGAAGCAAGACCTCTGGAGCCTACTTCCTCTCTACTACATCGGAGATAATTTCTTCGTCATGAGTCTCTGCCGGTTGCCTCGATTAGTTCGATTGCGGCAGCTCTCGTCTTCGATCGACTCGCTGATCGTACGCATCCAAGAGCGCTTCGCGTCTGTTGGCAACATATCAGCCTATCTCGGACCAGTCAAACTGATGATGGTGCTCATTTTCGCGGCTCACTTCGCAGACTGCATCTTCTACTGGATCTCAACAATGGATCACAATCCGAACTCGTGGATACACCACGATCATGTTGTTCACCAAGAGCATGGCAGTGTCTCTGTTCTGTACCTTCGATCTTTCTACTGGTCTCTCACAACGGTAAGTTGCTGTTGATTGCCTGGTCTATGTTTATGTTTTGCATCTAATCGCGCCGATGAATTGTAGCTTACACTGGTTGGCTCTCGTGAGCTTGTTCCGTTGGACACCCCAAGCACTTTATTTGCCGGCTTGACGTGTCTGTGCTGCACCTTTGTTGTCGGCCACATCATCGGTGAACTGTCGGACCTGACCCTTGAGTTGGACAAGGCAAAGAAGGAACTGCAGGAAAGAGAATCAAGCTTCGAGGAATTTGCAAAAGACCACGACCTTCCAACATCTATTCGCAATCGTGTTGCCGAGTATCTCAGCTTCCAGCATATGTATTCGAAAGGGATTGATTTGGGCGCGATCTTTGATGATCTCTCACCAAATCTACGTGTTCAGCTTATGATGGATCTCCATGGGGATGTCCTGCGCAATTTACCGATCACGCAGTATCTGTCGGATAGCCAGTTGCGTGCTTTGGCCTTGCACTTAAAGTCCGAGCTGTATATCCCAGGGGACAACGTTATCGTGGAAGGTGACCCTGGTCACAAGTTGTACGTGCTCAAACGTGGATCCGCCACTGTCCTATGGAAGTCTACAGGAACGGCAGTTGCAACCCTTGCGGTTGGGAGTCTTTTCGGTGAAGTAGCCTTCTTTCTCAAGGGCACAAAGCGGATCGCATCAGTGCAAATGGCCGTGGCAAGTGAAGTCCTGGTCATCGATCGACGCTCTTGGGATAGGTTGATGCTCTCAAGTGGAGTGGCAGAACGAAACAAAACAGAGACGTCGATGGTGCAATGGGTCCGTGATTGCCTCAAGGGATACAATGTCATGACAGTTGAAGTTGTGAACGACCTCAAGTGTGTCGTCTCACAAGTGGAAGCGAATGCCATGAATAGTATGGGCTTCGATGTAAAGCAAAATCGTCGCTTCATCAGGCAGTTGTCGCGTAAGAAAGTGCAAGGAGGGATATCTCGGCAACCTAGCCAACGAGTACTGAAGTTCTCTTTGTGCGGGCTTTTCCGGCACCGCATGTCACCGAAAATCTATGCAGCAACAAGCGAGATCAACCAGACCACGCGCAGCAACTACGCATCCCAACGCAGCACGAAGCATACCGAAGCTGGGGGCATCCGGCGCCGCTATCGCTCTCCATCTGTTCAACGCGTTGTTCATTCCGTGGCAAGCACCGGATCACTGAAGAATTTCTCCATGACCAAGTCAAGTAAGTTCCTTCACGACATGCGACATTTGCGGCGAATGGAGGACGAGTGCTGGCGTCGGTATAAAATATCAATCTTCATGGCTGGAACATTCTCCAAGGAAGTGGATGGGGTGGTGCCTCACCGAGAAGGAATGGACTTCTTGAATACGGAAACTTCTCCAGCTCATGAAACCCATATCATTGATCGTCTACTCCATCGAAACTCAGCAAACAGCGAGCGCTCGTTTGCAACATCGGCCGGTTTAATTACTTTGGGTAAGGCTAAGGACCGCCGAGATCATCGTCGGAATCTGGACAACCGATATGAACAGTCCAATCCACATAGTTATCGTTGTCCGGAAACTTCGAGCACTGTGGAGCACTCTCGAGTTTTGAACCGCTCTCAGTCATTGCCACTGTTTGATCGCCACTTCGAGAGTCGAATCGTCGCAGAGCTCAATGCTTCGAACATTAAAAGGGTCGAAGACATGAGCACTACCCCAGCTTCTGGGTTGCAGCGGAAGATCCACAACTTGCAGCAGTCCAGACTCTTCAAGCTCTACAGGTGGTGGGTTCTGAAACACCGCAACAATGAGCACCCAGCCAAACAATCATTCAGCCGTCGAGCCAAACGTTGGTCTTTATTGCACTTCCCAAGCTTGCAAAGAGATATGAAGCCAACTGCAGCGAAGAAGGATACGATCGAGTCGCAAGCGGAAGATTTCTTCGAGCTCCTGTCTCGGTGTCACCGTCTCTGGGAATGCATTGTCGTCTTTATCGCTCTCTTCTACGCAGTATCTCTCCCGCTATTGATCTGCTTTGCGTCTCGAATCCACACATCATCATCAAATGCAGCACTCGATCGATGGGTTGCCTTCGTTGTTACAGTTGACGTGGTGTGCATCGCCGACTTCCTGCTCAAGTACAGTGCATTTCGGCGTATCAGAAGGGAACATAGCGACGAAGCAGAAGAAGTCCCTCTCGGACTCTTGCCAAAACTTGACGGACATTTCTTGTTCGAAGTTTTCGTGACTTTTCCGTTGGATTTCCTTTTGTTTTTCCCCCATTTCGAGTCCTACACCCATGCCAAGTGGTATTACCTCTCGCTCTTCCAGCTGAACAAGATTTTTCGCATCTATGAAGCAAAGGAAGCCAGTGAACGTCTCGCCCAATTTCTCGCATACGATCTCAATCTCCCCATTCGAGACAGCACTCTTCGATTCCTGCGGTCAACCACAACGTATCTTCTTGCCGGCCACTGGATCGCGTGTATTTGGTACCGAACCAGCCTCCTTGCATTTGAGACCTACGACGTGTCATGGTTTGTGATGCCCAAGATGCTGGCAGTCGACCAGTTCACTTCGCTACCCGATATTTCGTTGATGCGCGCGTATTTGCGATCCGCTCACTTTGCAGCTGGATCAATTACGACAGTGTTCTATGGAGACATCGCTTCTTGCAATGTGCTTGAGACGGTTGTCGAAATCGGCGTCATTATCTGCAGTATCTTCGTTTTTGGAATGCTTGCTGGTGCACATACAGAGCATTTGGTGGCCAAATACAAGCATCGTATGAAGTTTGAACAGGACCTTGTTGAGCTCTACTACTACTTAAAGAGTAATGAGGTGCCGCGTGAAATCCGCAAGCGACTCAAGCTCTACTATCTCAACACCTGGCTACGATACCATGGCCATGATGACTTCGAAGGTGTCCACGGCCTCTCGACGCTGCTCGTGGAAGATATCGCGCAATACACTCTGCGAGGATTTTCCGCGTCCGTATCCATCTTCAAGAGCTGTGACGAGTGCTTCCTGCGTGCATTACTGACGTGCTTGAAGCACATTATCTGCTCGCCGTCGGAACAGATCGTGCGCAAAGGTGATGTGGATCGTAGCATGTACTTCATTTCGCACGGCAAGGTCCTCGTGGAAGGCACTGGGTTTCAGTTGGTGAAGGAAGAGGGCGATTTCTTCGGCGAGCTGTCGCTGCTCTATGGGATTCCTCGCTCGGCGACGTGCTCGTCACTCGGGACGTCGCTGCTGTACGTATTGGAGTGGGAGGCGTATGAGCGTATTCTGTTGGATTACCCCGAGTACCGTCGTGTAAATCGTCGCGAGTGGGTGATTGTGAGTACCAAGTTGCGAGCTGGTGACTCTCGTTTTCGTTCAATCGTTGACATTGTGTCGCGAATGGAAAATGCGAGTTGGGTTCAAGTGGACGAGATCATTCGTAAGGCCAAGAATTTGAAATGATGATAATAATTGGCCTTCGCGTGAATAATGTGATTCACGTTGATATCAAAAGAGCACCATGAAATGAAAGACTCACTGCGATCCGTTTCGAGACAAGGTGGTTGTGGTTGGGATCAACGCGAACGGGCAAGCCCACAATAGCGGGGTTTATTGACAGTTTCAAGTCAAACCTCTGCCAAGAGTCATCGTCTTGGCAGTTGGGCGTGGATGGATTTTGCAGACGGTAATGATCGGCTTTGGTGCGTCAGTCTTGTCGCCAAGAGAGGATAATGCTACCCTTCAACAGCCACCAAGTCCTTCACCACCAGCGTCTAGAAAGGAAGGTGTCTCGTTTCAGCCGCAATTAGGTCACGTGGATGTATTTACTCATCGTATCTCGCGATGGTATCGTCGACGCAAGTACGCTCTGCGTTTAGCGATGGTTGCTGTGGATGTGACCTACATATTCGTCACTGTACCGCTTCGAATCGCGTTCTTTTTCGATCCCTACGCCGATCCAGTAACCAGAAAGCAGTGGACGAAGGCATTGGTTATTTACTCAGCGTTCGATGCTCTGTCGGATATTGCGAGTATCTTGAGTCTCTCTCGGATTTACCGCACTCAGCAACACGCTGTCGCAGCTGTTGTTATGGACCCTGAAAACGTGAATATTCGTGTACGACAACGCCCTCAAGGTGATAAGAGCTCGTTTCTCAGTCGTGTGCGCAAGACAAGCTCAATGATCGTGTGGTCGTTGAACACAATCGTGCCGACGATGAAGCACCAGTTCGACATCAAGCGTCCGCTGGTGTACGAAGCAATTGCGATGGCTCCACTGGACCTGCTCGCGATCTGGTTTGGTGTCAATTCTCTCCATGTCCTCCGGGCTCACAAGCTTTTCCGACTCCATCGAGTCTCCGATTGTGTCACAGAGATCAAGAAGCTCTATGCCCGGAGTAAGCTAGTGCGGGCGCTCGAGTTTCCTGGCAATTCGCTGCTGCTGAACCGTATCGCGCTCGGTCTTGTGTTGTGCCACCTGATTGCTTGCATCTATATGGGACTTGCTCACTGGCAGTGTGGCCTCGACTTCCAGTTGTGTACTCGCGGGATTGCACTAAGTACTACCCAGCAGAGTGGGACCACTGAGCCACTTCGTTACACGTGTTGGGCAATTGAAGATCAGTTGGTGGGTGCGACACCACTGCGAAAATATGCTCGCTCGATCTACTTTGCGAGTCGTTCGATGCTCAATGTTGGGTACTACGACACAACACCAGCAACCGACTTGGAAACGCTGTACGCGATCGTGGTGCAAGTGATCAGCGCGATCTTTAGTACTTCAATGATCGCGACTTTCATCTTCCTCTTCAGGTATCTGAATTATCGGAAACAAGCATTCATGGCGCATGTAGACGAAGCCAAAGAGTACATGAAGATCTCGAAGGTACCTGAGGACGTCCGCGATGCGGTTCTAAATTTTTACAACAGCGTATGGGAAGCAAGTGGTGGCTTGTCTCCAGGTGATATCATGCAGAGTCTGCCTGGACATCTTCGAGTTCGCGTCACAAGTGTTCTAATCACCCAGAGAATCCAGCAGGTCGCGTTTCTCGCGAAAGAGAGCGTCGAATTTCTCAATACATTGACACTCAAGATGGAGCCGAATGTCTTTTCAGCGAAAGACTGGATCATCGAGAAGGTTCCCGACGGCATGTATTTCGTCCTTTACGGGAGTGTGACGATTGAGTTGGTGGGTCAATCGCAACCCCGCTACGCAAAAGCTGGCGAGCACTTTGCGGAATTCGCTCTGTTGTTTCCGGGTCGTACAGATGAACGCGCACGAGCACAAACATACTGCCAGTTGTACAAGCTCAGTCGACGTTGGTTTCACGAGACGATGGAACTCTTCCACCGTGACAAGGCTTCTGGACAGATCGAACTCATGCAAGCGATGCTTAATCGGCGTGACCAACAGCAGCAGAAGATGAAAAAGATGCTGGGACGTTCGGTGGATGAATTTGGAGGTGCCAGCAGTCGTACAATCACATCTTCTGGTCTCAACCTCGGACGTCGCTCTCGAATACCTTGGAATCTGCCTGGTTCTGCCTTCCGGAAATGGTGGGAGCTGCTTCGACTCCTGTTCCTCACCTTTGTATCGTACGAGGTACCGTTTTTCATCGTATTCGACACAGCAGAGTTTCCATTCACCAAGACACCGACGTACAATATACAGTCGGTGACATCTCTCGTTGTCGAGGTCTTCTTCACAGTAGATTTCGTTCTTCGGTGTCGGTTCTTCGCATTCATTGATCCCTTGGCTCGAATTCCCGTCACAGATGCGACATACATCTTCGATTGGTACAAGACCAAAGGTCTGTGGTGGGATTTGATATCAATTATCCCGGTATCCACTATCTTGGAGTTCTCGTATGGATCAAAATGGATGATTGGGCCAGTGTTCCGGTTGGTAAGAATGCTGCGACTTCGTCACTTCCCGTCGGTGATTCAAGATCTCGTGCAAACGCGTGGACTGAGCTCCAAAGTGCAACTGGCTATCGCGCTGATTTTGCTGGTCACTCTCTCGTTTCATATTACTGGGTGTCTCTGGTTCTTGATGGCTCGGATGAGTATCGATGAAGATCATTTCGAAATTCCAAGTGCGAGTTTGTCACGGACGAGCTGCTTGAGAGATGTTACGTTGTATGGCAATTGCTCGTGGGCCGTATTCGACGCTTACGGGCAGATTCGCGAAGGCTTCCCTTCGCTTCCAATCGGTCGCTTGGATACAATATACTCGGGGAAGCTAGCGTACATTCGATCGGTCTATTGGGCGATCGTCGCTTTGACGACGGTGGGGTACGGAGACATCGTCGCCTTTTCGACTCACGAGACGTTGTTTTCTGCACTGTGGTCATTTATTGGCGGCGTCATCAACTACGCCGTGGTCTCCGGTATGTCTGATCTCGCGTCAAATTGGACAGCAGCAAGGCGGGCACATATGGAGAAGACAAACGATGCCAACATCACATTCGCACGCTATCGCGTCTCGGAGGATGTGCGCACGCAGATCCGACGCCACTACCACCAGCAATTCTACATGCAAAAAGTCACGTCGGAAGCCAAACTCCTCATGCATCTTCCCCAGCAATTACGCCATCGCATCTCGCTGATTCTTCACGCTGAGGCGGTCAAGAAGATCCCATTGTTCGTCGACTATGGCAATGAGAGATTACTTCATGACATCACGGGTCAGTTTCGTCGTGCTGTATTCCAGCGTGGAGACTCCCTGGTGCATGAGAATGCGATCTGTGATGAAGCCTTCGTGATCATCTCGGGACGAGCGAACATGTTTTGCAAGCGAACAGGAGCTATCCCAACAGGTGCTCTCCACACTGGAGCCTGTCATGGTGTTGCTGCAATGGTCCTTCATCTGAACTCACCAGCAACAGTGGTAGCCGCCACGGTGGTGGAAGTGTCATCGATCACCCACCAGGACTTTTCAGCCACGATGGACCATCACTTTCCGAATGACATCACCTCGCTGAAAGCTCGCGCAAATGACCAGTATGTCGTCGAGACGAGCAGTGTCTCAGCGATCGTCCAGAATTTACTCGATCGTAAGAAACTCCGACATTCAAAGCGTTGCACCACCATGTTTGTCTCGAGCGGTTCGACAAATGATCAGGCGAGGAAGGAGCAACTGCGTTTCTACTGGGACATCGCTATTATGTGCGTCATCGCATTTCATGGCCTTGAAGTTCCGTTCCGCATCCCATTCATGCATCGGCCACTCAAGAGCACGTGGGTCAGGTTGATGGTGGTCGATCTGGTGAGTGATCTCCTCTTGTGGCTAGATATTCTCCTGAAAATGTACTATTTCGACTGCGACGCTGGACTACGAAACCTCATCACACGAGAGAAGAAAAATGCCAGTTACGCTGAGTACAACTTAAAGCAGGACCTCTGGAGCCAACTCCCACTCTACTATGTTGGTGACAACTACCTCGTCATGAATCTCTGCCGCATGCCACGCTTGATTCGCCTGACGCAGCTCTCATCATTGATCGACTCATTAATCATTCGCCTGCAACAGCGTTTCTCTCCTTATGGCAACATTTCCGCGTATCTCCGGCCGTTCAAGCTCATGTTGTTCCTGATTTTCGTGTCGCATCTCTGTGGTTGTGTCTTCTATCTCGTCTCCGATATGGATACGAACCCCAACTCCTGGCTACTTCACGACGTCGTCCTCACGCAGGAGAACTTTAGCCCGTTTGCTCTGTACTTACGTTCATTCTATTGGGCGCTGACAACGGTATGTGAGTTGCTGTGTTTCTCTAATTCGCCGATACCGACCATTTTCTGTCTTACTTGTAGTTTACCCTTGTCGGCACAAAAGATATTGCACCGCTGGATACGATCGGCACCATTTTTGCTTGCTTCACGTGCCTGTGCTGCACGTTCATCGTCGGGGTCATTCTTGGTGAGCTCTCGGAGCTTGTGCTCGACATGGACAAGGCCAAGAAGCTGCTCCACGAGCGGGAATCACGTTTCGAGGAGTTTGCAAAAGACCATGACCTCCCGACTTCACTTCGTCTGCGTGCGAACCGCTACCTCAAGTTCCAGCACTCACATCAAAAAGGCATGAATATCTACGAGATGTTTGAAGATCTTCCTCAAAATCTGCGAGTACAGCTCATGATGGACCTCCATGGTAACCTGTTACGGCATCTCCCCATCTCAAAGTATCTCTCAGAGACTCAGATCAATCGCCTGGCAATACGTCTGCGCTCCGAGCTCTACATTGCGAGTGACACGGTGCTCGTGGAAGGAGATCCAGGACTCAAGCTATGCATTCTAAAGAAAGGAAGTGCTCAAGTGGTATGGAAATCTACGGGTACTGCAATTGCGACACTGAGTGTCGGTAGTCTCTTTGGAGAAGTTGCGTTCTTTCTGAGTGGCGTCAAGCGTATCGCGTCTGTCCAAATGACAGCATCCAGCGAACTACTGGTGATCGATCGCCGTTCTTGGAAGCACTTAATGGACTCGTGTGATCCAAATCAGCGTAAAAGAACCGAGACGGCTATTATGCAGTGGGTGCACGACTGTCTCAAGAGCTACAATGTCATGACCGTTGAGATCGTGAACGACATCAAGAGTAACGCTTTGGATTCAGAGCCTCGTCGCAGACCGACAGATCTCGGTCAACGATTGATAAGTTGGCAAAGTTCTCGAAAATCAATGAAACAGGGCGAGCAAACTAAACCAAGTCGAAGCAGAATCAAGCCACTATTGGGTCGAGTCTTCGGAATGACGCCCTCGAAAAAAGTGTACATCGTCAACGACGAAGTCACTGAGGCAGAGAAGAATAGGGATCGGAGCATGGCTTGGAAGATGGCTAAGCGGCCACCGTCTGTTCGGCGAGTTGTACAGCCTTATGTGAGGCGGGAGCACTCAACCAGACATTTCTCACATGCCGTCCAAGGGGAGCAACATGACCTCACTCTACGACGATTAGTCATCATGGAGGACGAGTCTTGGCGACGATACAAAGTTTCCATCATGCTGGCCGAGTTGGTGTCGAGTACCGCTCTGCAAATCACAAGAAGTCACATGCATGAAGAACTGGACGAAGCTGCCGTTCCCGATTCCATGCTCATTCGCGCAAACTCTATGCCTCACTTCGTCGCAAATCCTGGTACTGGAGGGGATAGAGTGCATTGGAGTACGAAAGAGTTGAAGTCTTCGATGACGGTGAAACCGCGACGACGACGCCTGAGACGCACGCAGTCGTTACCTCTGTTCTATCTTCATTTCGAGGAGATGATTGCCTGTGAACTGGAAGCTTCGAGCGTCGTTGACCTCGAAAATCAGCTCAAGATGGACCCACGGCTGGATCTGTTGCGTAAAGCCCAGCAACCCGAGTTTGCGTTCCTGTTTCGTTTGTATGTCCGGTGGAAAAAAAGGAAACACGAGGCAGACCGTGCTCGAACAATGCAGCCAACCACGACAAAGCGGTGGTCTCTTCTGCAGTATTCGGCAACGATTCGGAAATCTGCGGAAGTGTCCCAACTTGCTCGTATATTCTCCATCGAAGACCAGGCTCAAACGTTTTTCGAACTGCTTTCACAGTGGCATCGACTATGGGAATGTATCATTGTGCTCATCGCGGTTTTCTATGCCACATCGCTGCCTCTTTTGATTAGCTTCTCCTCCCGGACCGAAACTTTACCAGGCGACGAGCGAGTCAACCGCTGGGAGATCTACGTCCTGACCATCGACGTCCTATGTATTATCGACTTCTTGCTCAAGTACTCGGTGTTTCGGTACATCAAAAAAGCCACAGGAGAGGAGGAAGAGGTCAAGACGCGAGGCGTTGTGAGCAAACGCTTTGTGTTTGATCTGATTACAGCGCTTCCTCTTGAGCTTCTGCTTCGCCACCCAGCATTTGCGTCTCTGTGCAAGCGAAAATGGTATTACCTCTCGATTCTTCAATGCAACAAGATTCCTCGTATCTTTGAAGGGCAGGAAGCGAGTGGACGACTGGCTCAGGTCTTCGCTTATGACCTCAAACTTCCAGTTAGAGACAGCACGTTACGTTTCATCCGATCCATCGGGACGTTCGTGCTCTCTGGCCATTGGATCGCCTGCCTGTGGTATTTTGCAAGCGTTCCCTCGTACGAGCACTATGGAGTTTCGTGGTTCACCACTCCCAAGATGCTTGCTCTCGACCACTTCACTTCATTGGCAGATGTCTCGTATTGGCGACGGTATCTCCGCTCCGCTCACTTCTCAGCGGGCTCTATCTCGACCGTGTTCTATGGCGATATCGGCTCGGCTAACCTGGTCGAGACCATCTTTGAGCTGCTGATCAACTTGATCGCAATCTTCGTCTTTGGTGTCCTCACTGGTGCGCACAGTGAGCATTTGGAGGCGACATATAAACACCGCATGCGCTTCGAGCAAGATCTTGTTGAGTTGTATCACTACCTCAAAGACAATGACGTCCCCCGTGAAATCCGCAAGCGACTCAAGCTCTACTATCTCAACACCTGGCTACGATATCGTGGTCATGATGACTTTGAAGGTGTCCAGGGACTATCAACACTGCTTGTTGAAGACATCGCTCAGTATACGCTGCGGGGGTTCTCGTCGTCCGTGTCCATCTTCCAGAGCTGTGATGAATGCTTCTTACGTGCGTTGCTCACATGCTTGAAACACATTGTCTGCTCTCCATCTGAACAGATTGTGCGCAAAGGTGATGTGGATCGTAGCATGTATTTCATCTCACATGGCAAAGTCCTCGTGGAAGGCACTGGGTTCCAATTGGTGAAGGAAGAGGGCGATTTCTTCGGCGAGCTGTCGCTGCTCTATGGGATTCCTCGCTCGGCGACGTGCTCGTCTCTCGGTCTGTCGCTGCTGTACGTGTTGGAGTGGGAGGCGTATGAGCGTATCTTGCTGGATTATCCCGAGTACCGTCGTGTAAATCGTCGCGAGTGGGTGATTGTGAGTACCAAGTTGCGAGCAGGCGACTTGCGCTTCCGCTCGATCATCGACATTGTCTCTCGCATGGAAAACGCTGACTGGCTCCAAGTGGACGAGATCATCCGCAAGGCCAAGAACCTCAAGTGACGGCATGTTCATTATTTATCGGAGACCATCACCACGTCAGTATTTATTTAAGCCAATCATATTGTCTGATTTATGTAATTCCACCAATCAGGTTGGGTCTCCGTTCGTTGTTCGGCACTCGGCACTTGACTGGCGGACACGATGGAGGCCAAGGTGAGCTTCCATGTGCGGCGCTTCGTGCGCGAATGCGAAGAGCGCGGCGTGCGTCCGTCGGAGGAAACCGTGGTGACGCATCTGCGAGACACGTACGCCGAGTACCAGCGCAAGCCGCAGACGATTCTCAAGAAGATTGTCGGTAAAGTGCTCAAGAAGGCTCTGAGTGGCACAGAAGCGCCACCGTCGGCGGCCAAACGCGCGCGAGACGACTCGTCCGAGGAAGATGAGCGCATGGCGGTGGAGTTTGAGCAGCAGGCGCAAGTGGCACAAGGGTCCAACTCGCTGAACAACTCGATCCGCAAAAATTACGCGGCGACGGCGGCGGCGAACGCGGCGGCCGAGTCCACGAGCGAGAAACCGGCGAAGAAGGTCAAGATCCGTCAGCGCGTAGAAGGTAAAGCGCGTGCGCCACGCTCGCGGGATGACGCGGCGGAAGGCGAGGGCGAGGAGGGCGCCAAGGGCTTCATTGTCTCGCGTCCGAACACGAGATACTCGGACTTTGGTGGTATTGGTACGATCCTCCAGGAAGTCAAGGAGCTCATTGAGTACCCACTGACACATCCAGAGGTTTACATGCATCTCGGTGTCGAGCCGCCACGTGGTATCCTGCTGCACGGTCCTCCTGGTACGGGTAAGACGATGCTGGCGAACGCCATTGCTGGTGAGTCGGGTGCGTGTTTCCTGCGTGTGTCGGCACCGGAGATCGTCTCGGGCATGTCGGGCGAGTCGGAGCAGAAGCTTCGTGAGTTGTTTGAAGAAGCCATTGCCAACGCGCCATCGATCATCTTTATTGATGAGATCGACGCCATCACGCCCAAGCGAGAGACGTCTCAGCGAGGTATGGAGAAGCGTATCGTGGCGCAGTTGCTCACGTCGACGGACTCGCTCAACCTCGAAAACACGGGTGGTAAGCCAGTGTTGATCATCGGAGCGACGAACCGTCCGGATGCGTTGGACTCGGCGCTGCGTCGCGCTGGCCGATTCGACCGTGAGATCTGCTTGGGTATCCCTGATGAGGACGCCCGTGAGCGCATTCTGCAGGTGCTCTCAGCCAAGATGAAGCTTTCGGGCGACTTTGACTTCAAGGCCATCGCTCGTAAGACGCCTGGCTTCGTGGGCGCGGATCTCGTGTCGCTCACGAAGGAAGCCGCGGTGATTGCTGTGAATCGTATCTTCTCATCCATGCTCACTGCGCCACCGAAGCCATCCACGCCCATTGAGACTGCGGTGTCGACGGACACGCCTATGGAAAATGGTGATGAAGCTGCAGCGGTAGATGCGGCATCGACCGCGGATGGTATCCGATCCAAGGTGACGCCGTTCACGGCCAAGCAGCTTGAGCCTCTGAGCATCACGATGGCTGACTTCCTGGCGGCTATTGTCAAAGTCCAACCGAGCTCCAAGCGTGAGGGCTTCGCTACGATCCCTGATGTCACGTGGGCTGACATTGGTGCGCTCGCTTCTGTTCGCGAAGAGCTCGTACTCTCGATTTTGCAGCCAATCCAGCACCCAGAGCGATTCGAGGCACTTGGTCTCAAGATGCCTGCAGGTGTGTTGCTCTACGGACCTCCTGGCTGTGGTAAGACACTTCTGGCCAAGGCTATTGCGAATGAGAGTGGCGCCAACTTTATCAGCATCAAGGGTCCTGAGCTGCTTGACAAGTACGTGGGTGAGTCGGAGCGTGCTGTGCGTCAGGTCTTCCAGCGTGCTCGTGCTTCGTCGCCTTGTGTCGTCTTCTTTGATGAACTGGATGCGTTGGTTCCTCGTCGTTCGGGAGCTGGTTCTGAAGCCGGCAACGGCGTGACGGAGCGTGTCGTAAACCAGTTGCTGACGGAGATGGACGGTCTTGACTCGCGTAAGAACGTTTTTGTCATTGCTGCGACGAACCGACCGGACATTATCGACCCTGCCATGCTGCGTCCTGGCCGTCTGGACAAGCTGCTCTACGTGTCGTTGCCAGTTCCAAGTGACCGTGTGCAGATCCTCACGACCGTCACGAAGAAGTCGCGTCTGCATCCAAACGTCAACTTGGCGGAGATCGCCATGGACCCACGTTGCGAGGGCTTTAGTGGCGCCGACTTGAGCGCATTGGCCCGTGAAGCTGGTATCTCTGCACTGCGTGAGATTGACATTGCGACCGCACAGGGTGACGACCTCACCATCCAGCAGCGCCACTTCTACGCCGCGTTCGAGACTGTCTTCCCATCGGTCTCTCGTGCTGATCAGCGCATGTTCGAGAAGATGAAGAAGAACCTGCGTCGTTCGCGTGCGACCCTCGTTAAGACGGAGGTTGTGGCGGCGGATGAAGGCAAGAGCGCTGACAACGCGGATCCAAGCGCCATGGAGACGTGAGTCACTCTTATGTTTTGCGCCTTCACTCATCTACTCGCTCGAACGTGGTGTCAATGCCTAGGTGATAGCACTCCGCGTATATATAATAGACGATGCGTGTCCTCTACTCACTACGTCTGCAGCTTGGAGCGTGTCCACTCACGTTTGAATAGTGCAGCACGTGCCGCATTGCCGTTCTTGCCTGTGTCCTTGCCGTCCTCTGCCATGCCCGGCAACGTCGCGCTTTCTTTGATATCATTGTATTCATTCGTACTCTTCTCTGGAACGGGAGATCGCGGCGACGAAGCGACAAACGGGTCGAGTTGGGCTGTGGAGTCATGCGCCGGGCGTGAGGTCTCGATGGACGCTAACCTCTTGAGGTGCAGTCGAGCACCTGCTCGAGCCCTGAAGATTATCTCCTTGGCTTCCAGGGAGTCAATGTGCGTGAAGAGCGAGAGCAGCCGAAGGACGGACTTGAATATGAACGACCGAGGGATCTCTTCGTCGAGCAGAGCGGACGGCGTCATCGCTGCTCCCATGGCTGCGTCAGCGAGTTCATCACCGAGTCGAACAGAGGACGTCGATCCGCCACCACCATTGAGTGTCATCGTCTGCATGAGAGACGCCAAGACGGACGGCGGAGGCTCCACGGTCGTCCATTCGTGCTTGTTCCGGAAGCGATACTCGGGAAAATCCAGGAGCAATTCCTCATACGGCTCGTGATCAAGACGGTAGAGTTCCGCGAGTGACAGCGCGATACAAGTCTCATCGCGAGGAATGCCGTATAGTAGTGCCAGCTCACCGAAAAAGTCGCCTTTCTCCTTGGTGATCTCGGACTTGTCGTGCTTGACGAGAATGCGACCTTGTGCGATAAAGTACATGCTCCGATCGACATCTCCACGAATCACAACTTCTTCATCTTCGGCACAGATGACGTACTGGAGTTTCACCAGAAGGGCTCGCAGGAAATGCACATCAAGTGAATGGAACACGGACACCTTCCATGCAAAGCGATGAAGGGTGGCGTAAACCACGTCCTCTTGAAGAGTACGAGAGATGCCTGCAATGGCCGCCAGCTCCTCTTCGCCATTCCTGCGACGCCAAATGCTGGCGTAGTACTGCTTGATATGCTTCTTGAGGACCTTAGGGACGTCATTATTCAACAGATAGTGCTGCAACTCGGATAAATTCTGCTCAAACATGGCCTTCTTGCGTGAATGAGTTTCCAACACCTCGCCGTGAGCGCCGACGAGAGCACCATAAATGTAAATACTCCAGAGGATGACCATGATCTCGACCAACAACTCGATCAGATTCATCGAGACGACGTCGCCGTAGAACAGCGTGGAGATGGAACCCATCGCAAAGTGGAACGAGCGCATGTACTTGCGTTCGAGACTGATGACATGGAGATCGACGGCTCCTCCGTGTGCAGACGTCGCAGCCGAGCTCGCATGGTAGTTGTTGAACACCAGCATGCCCGGGGTCGAAAGCCACGAAGTCGAGTACACTTGGTACGCCTTCTCACTCACACCGTACCAAATACAAGCGATCCAATGCGCCATTAGCACGTACTTTGCCAGCGAACGAAGGAAATAGAGTGAGGATTCGATCACAGGGAGCTTGAGATCGTAAACCATGTACTGGAACACACTCTCGGAGAGATCTTGAAGACGATGCGAGAAGACGATCTTGTTGAGCCGGAAGAAGCACATGTAGCGCCATTTATCGAGATACAGTAAACGATCAGAGTACGAATGCACCGCGAAAACGAAGATTTCCATGGGAAAAAGCGCGATTACATCGGCGTGGAAACCCTCGTATGTAGGCGGAAGACTCGCGAGAGTACTTGCCTTGTGTGTCTTGATGCTGTGTTGAAGGGTTGACGATCGACGTAGGCGACCTATGATGTCGGCGAGACACAAGAAGTCCATAACGTACTCCAGACCGGACCACGCACTTAAGCCAGTAAGCTCTTGTAGATCGTGAACAAATGCGATTTTGAGCGGCGCAGTGACAGCATGATACAGCGCGATGAAGAGCATCAGAAACTCCCACGACTTGTGGAGTCGCCTGATGAAGATGTGAAAAGCTGCAGCCGTGAGGTCTGCGGAACCCGTGACGGGAGCTCTTCGCTCCATCGCCTTTTGCCATCGAATTGCATTGTCACCATCGCCGACCGTCGATCTACGTAACAAAATAGAGCCGACAAGGGATCGTCTGGTCTGTAACGTCGGGTGTGAGCGCCCAAAGCTTGCAATTGAGAGCGCGCTACCGTGGCTAGACCCAGAACTCGCCGATCCACCATGCAGCTGTGTATAGCTTCGATAAATCCGATAAAGGGCCGAGAATTTTGGTCTTCGGCACCGCTGAAGGATGTCAAAGTTGATGCCCATGTTACCCAACAGTGTACTCTCGATGCCACTGATAGCGCTGCGTTTGGCTCGCTGGACCTGGTCGTCGTCGTGCTTGATCTTTTCAAAGTACCGACGGTCAAAATGCGGCAACGAATGGCAACGCCGCATTCGTCGAAGAATTTTCTCTCGCTGTGGGCTGTGAGGATCAGGCGATTCCTTGTCCGGCGGTTGCGCTGTCGTGCCCGCGCCTAGAATGAAGCGACCAGAGCTATCGCGTGCAATTTTACGCAAAGATGGTGGCGGAATCGTCGTGAAGAGTTTCTGAGGACTGCCTTCGTGGTTGCGTGAG
Source organism: Pythium oligandrum (assembly GCA_020085045.1). NCBI lineage: Eukaryota > Oomycota > Peronosporomycetes > Pythiales > Pythiaceae > Pythium > Pythium oligandrum. The sequence continues at coordinate 73,936 of JAHRIK010000031.1, read as the reverse complement.
CCTACCAGATGCTTCAAGCGTTCATGACGCATCACAAGCGGGTCATCGTCCGTTCGGAAGCTGTGCGCTCTCGTCAATTGCATGGCCGATCCTCGATTCGATTGGCGCGTAAGCACTGAACCTCGTCGACCCCGTGGCTGGCGAGGGGTGTTGGACGATCTTGAGGAGGCCTCGGGCGGCAGGCGGGTCTGTGGCTGCGTTTGCTGAGGCAGAAGAGTGTCCATCATGTCACAGACATTCCGCTGAAGACAAGTCAGATATCGATATCGATGCCAGCACTCTTTCTCCAGCAGATACAAGTGATGATCATCCAAATGGCTGGTAACATGCTTGTTTACAGGGTTGACTTCAGCGAAGAACTGTCCAACGTTGCGATCCAGAGTCTTGAGCGTCTTCTTTGACTTCTTGGTCGGTGAAGCGTGCCCCCGGACACTTCGAAATCGCCCACTCACAGCTTGTCCCAGGCCCATGATGTCGTGATTCAAGCTGCGTCGGGATTGCACCGCTGCTTTGGATATCTGATCCGCTAGCTCCCCTCGTTTTGCCATGTATTTGTCAACTTGCGACAGCAGATACTTGGCCTTCTTTTCGAGAACGATCGCTTGCGGGGTCAAGAAAGACCTGCCCTTTTCGACTTTTGTTCTCATCATCTTGGCTGGAGCCATCATACTCTTGAGATTCTCTTTGATTCGACGCTCCAAAAGATGTCGATTGCTTCGCTTCGCAATAGTGAGTGTGTTCTCTTGATAGCATTGCACACGACATTTAACCCAGTCCAAAATGGCATGCATCGCGTACTTTTGAACGTGATTGTCGGAAGTGTCGGTTGTGGCGTTATTCCAGAGTTCATTCCACGCATGCTTCGCGATATGAACTACCTCACACGAAGTAGTTGCCTTGACCGTCGCAATTCGTCGCTGATTTGGTAAGAAGAACGCTACTTCCCCGAACAGGCATCCATCCATGAGCACAGCAACATTCGTGACAGACTCCGACCAGAAAACAGCACCGAGGCCCTTCCGCATGATGCACAGTCGAGAGCCAAATGTGTCTTCGACAACGATATCATCTCCAGGAATGAATAATTCAGTTCGCAAGCGCAACGCCAGGTTATTCACTTGGGCATTTGACAAAAAGCGACGGATTGGGAGCAGAGAGATCGCCGAGCCATAGATTTCATGCATCAGCTTCAGACGTAGGTTCGCTGAGAGATCGTGGACGGCTTCGTCGAGGTCTTTTCCTTGATTATGCTCGAACTGGATCTTGAAAAAAAGGGTCACACGCTCGCGTAAGTTTTCCGGTAGGCTGTGCTCCTTGGCGAAATGCTCGAAGCTGTCAATACGACTTTTATGGTGCTTGGCCTCCTTGTCCATATCCAGAATGAGTTCGGAAAGCTCACCAAGAATATATCCCATAACGAAAGAGCACCCAAGGCACGTGAACGTAGCCCAAAAGGTGCCTCGCGTATTGCGAGGCACGATCTCGCGCGAACCAACCAGCGCCAACGTTGTTAATGCCCAGTAGAAAGCCCGGATGTAGAGCGAATAGATGGAATGGTGGTACTCGTGGATTAGGTGGTCGTGTTCGATCCAGCAGTAGTCGGGATGGCGCTCACACTCCACTTCTGAGATCCAGAAGAATATACACGCGGCGTAGTGCGAGCCAAGGAGCAAGAAGAAAAGCAGCTTGAGTGGACTTAGATAAGACGAGACGTTTTGCGATGGGAAGGCTTGCTGAACATGGATGATGACTTCGTCGATGTATGCCCACAAACTGGTGCATCGCAGCAATCGAGGTAGCCGACAGATGCTTGTCACAAACATGGAGTGCTGATTCATGTAGTAGATCGGTGCTGAAGCTGCGAGATGCCATTTGAAGAGCGCGCTGCGACGATAACGAGCATTTCGTTGCGTTCGTGTCAGCAGATTGTCCAGACCGACTTCTTCGCAGTCGAAGTAGTAGAGATTCAAATAAATATCCATGGCAAAGAAGGCATCGCACAAAAGGTCGACAAGCACGATCGAACGGAAGCCGAGATCGGAGTAATAAAGGTGCGAGTGGAAACAAATCCGAAAAATGATGGAGAAGGCGTTGAACGTGTTCCAGAACGTCAACACGAAGTTCCAGATGCTCGTAACCTTGACTTGAATGGCCTCGGCGTCACTTGAATTATGCTGCTTTTTTCCTTCTGTTCGCTTCAGCAGAAAGAGCTCGCGCACGTAAAACATACTCGTCGTTGAGAGCACATGGGGCTTGAGCTTGAGCCGCTCGAAGTTCCGTGCAATCCGTCGCAATCGTTCCTTGTCATCCACCCAGCTTTCAAACGCTTCATCTCGAATATCCTTCATCTCTTCATCATACTTGCGCGAGATGATATCGAAGTGTTCTCTCGTCATGACGGACGTGCTGACTGGGGAGGCCGCTACCAAGGTCACCGCATGCGACTGTCGAAGCAGAAACTCATTCACACCATAGCAGTCGCCATCATGCAGACCACCAATAGGAATCACCTTGGATTGGTAGAAAACGTTGATTTTGCCGTGCGTGATGACCAGGAACTCCTTGCAGATGTCGCCTTCAATGTAAAGCGTTTCGCCATTCTGATAGGTACGATGACGAAATTTGCCTGTGACTTCCTCGAGAAACTCGTGACTGGCGGAATCAAACAGCGTGACTTGCTTTGTTGACTCGGCGTGCAAGAGCGACGAGATGCGGTAGCACAGTTGGTCTGGCAAGTTTGACAGCAACTCCGATTCGTATACTTTCTTGCGATTCTTGAATTGATGATGATAAAATCGGCGGATCTCTCCACGAAGATGTTCAGAGATTCCGAGATGCTCCATAACATGATTCAGCGTGTTGAGCTTCTCGACATGATGATGCTCCGTCGCCATTAGACTCGAAAGCGTACTTGACATCGCACCGACAATGCCAAAGTTGATGATTCCGCCAATAAATATCCAAAACGCGGCGAAAAAGCTTTCAGATGTCGAGAACGCAACAATGTCTCCATAGCCGACTCCGGTGAGAGCGACAACGGCCCAGTAGACCGATCGAATATAGGCAAATGATGTTATGTATGGCGACACGGTGTCTTCGAATGGAAATGAAACACCAATATGTCCGTAGCAATCGTACCGAACCCACGAGCAGTTTTGATAATTCGTCGCCATTCGAAGACAATTGCGACGTGTAATACCAAGAAGAGCCGTTCCTTGCTGAGGATCGTCCCACGATAGCGGCAACCACGACATCTCAAACCAAATGCACGCAATCATGTGAAGTGTGAGGGAAACTCCCATCAAAAGAGACAGGATGAGCTGAACCTTGGAGCTGATGCCATAGTATTCCGTTATGTCCTGTAGAAGATCACCAACGTAACGGAGACGAAGAAGACGCAGAAGCCGAAACATCCATGACAAATCCTCAATACGTCCCTGTAGAGATTCCATCACGAGAGCGATTGGGAATGCGGATATGAGGTCGGTATAGAAGCCATTCGCTTTGTACGCCATGAAGACCATACTCGGATCGATGACGTTCAGTCCAACGATTGGATCAACGTATCCAAAGACACGCGACCGCAGGGTGAGATCAACAACGAAGAATGCTTCGATGAGAAGACTGACGACATATCGACCTGACATGTCTTGAGTCACCAAAAAGTGTTTCTGAGCGTCGTGATTGGATATGAACATGATGTAGTATGGGACTTCGAATGCCACGTAGATGATCGCCAGTAATCGAAACAAATCCCATTTGATCCGAAAACTGGACCCAGCGTACCGCCATGTCACACCCAACTTAGACAAGTATGAGGTACCGGCTCCCAGGCTGCTCGCCTCTGTCTCTCCACCACGCAAGCCTAGCAATTTCTTCGTCTTCCTCAGCTGAGATGAATATTTCTCAAATGTATCCACCATGCGCTCTTTCGTTGCTTGTTCATTTCCACGGTAGAAATGATGTATTGCTTCATCGAATTTCGATTTCTCAAGAACATACAGCTCGCAGAACGTCTTTGCAATAGCCTTTTCTTCGTACTTCTCGGGAAATAACAAGCAGCAATCGGCGAAAAAGTCACCCGTTTGACATTCCTTGGGATGCGAGCCGTCAAAAGCTGAGAGAGTGACCGTTCCTCGGATGACGAAGAACATCTTAGCGTTGATCTTGGGCTCGATAATGGAATCCTCTGGAATATACACCCGATGCACCAGTGCTAAAGCGAGCAGATTGATAAACTCGGTGCTCTCCTTCATCAGGAAGCAGACCTGCTTGATTCGACTTGCTTTCAACGTATACACCACCTTGGACTGAAGGTGCTTCGGCAGAGATTGCAAGACTTCTTCACTATTGAGGCTGTGGTGCGTATTCCAGGCGTACGTAAAGTACGACATAACTTGGCGTCGAATCTCTCGAGGCATATTTTGCGACTTCATGTACTCCCGCGCGTTGTCGACATGTGAGTTGAAAGCGGCAAGTCGTGAGTTTCGATTGCGAAAGATGAAGAGAAATGTCGCGAGGATAGAAGTGCTGATAACCGCAGCCACGACTTCCACGATCACGACATACACGGTTTCAGCATCGGACACGGGAGTAACATCGTCATAGCCGAGAACGACTGTCGTTCGTGATGCCCAATAAAGAGCGCGCGCATACTTGCGTACAACAGACCCCCCAACCAGTGCATCGCGAATCACCCAACTTGATTCGATCTCGACGTCGCACATATCCAGGTTAATCCCACACGACTGGTGCGCTATCAGCATATATCCACAAGCAAAGTAATGACAGCAAGCGGCCGCCAGTGCGATATTTCGCAAAAGCACCGAGATGCCTGTGAACGAGAGCCGTTGCATCCACATTCGTTCAGAGTAGACACGACGTAGCTTGTCTAGGTAGTCTGATATCCGAAAGAGTCGACATAGCTTCGTCACTCGAATCACGTGAAGTAAGTTGTACCTTCGAGCTGCGAAGACGACGATCTCGGTAGGTATGAGCGCAATCACCTCCATGCTGATCTCTATTGCCTTTTGGCGTCGAGAGGTGACTTGCGCTGACGCTGACGCTGTCGGGGCTATACTTGCCAGCGTCCATTGCGCCTGATTATTCGTAAGCCCGAGGTTGCTCCCTTGCCTGTTTCTCGTGGAGATCTTGGGCGCCTTGGTGCGATGATTGGCCTTTTTCGAGAGCTTGCGTCCCAATTCGAAGCTAACAGACTCGGACAAGTGTGCGAACGCATCTTTCCATGCTCGGTAGAACTCGGTGAACTCGTAGATGCCAATCGCATCGGTCACCACATCCATGACGGTCAAAATCGTGAGATCTGGTTTCCATGGGCTGACTCGGTGGGCTACGTGCGGATCGTAGAGAAAGCCGATTCGAAACGGGATGCTGATGAGGACGTAGAGCAACGCACACATTGTCACGCCGCTGGAAAACGTCTGTCGTGACGTCCATGAGAGTTGCTTGTACCGTCGTCGAAGCGGTCGAAAGACGTTCCGCTCCAACTCGCGTCGCGGATGTCTAATCCATCCCAGTAGTCGCTTCGCTGGCGATCGGTCTCGTGTGTTGAACGTAGGCATCGTCGATGCGTATTTGGACTGAGGACTGCCAGGTCGCTCGGCAGTCATGGGCCGTGCAGTCAGCATATCGGAAGACGCGGTCTGCGGGTCGTTCTCTATCGGCGCGTCGGTCGCGTAGACTTTACTTTTGTGTCCCGACATCCGCAGAGCTGATCGGACAACTGAATTGCGACACCCCACACTCCATTCGTACTTGTCATGTGGACTTGCCGGCGAAGAGGGAGTTTCGCAGTTGGTTGGGCGAAATAGATCGCCGGATCGCAACCCGCGGCGCGTAACAGCAGACCCTTGTGTAGTGACACACCATACGCACGCGTCGCCGGTTTCCTCCGTCGTGGGGGAAGCGCCACATGAAGACGCATGTCGACGCTTGCCGCGTGCATGCTGCGCATGTTCGTTTTCCTTGGAATGCAGAGTGAATGTTCAACCAACAACATCCAACAATGCAGTGTTGGTTGTTGGTCATGTCGAATCCAACAGTTGGTTGGTGGGACCCAACGAATAAACGCCGTGTTTGTACAGAGCAGAAACATCCCGATTGATTCTTATAGGGGTCGTATGGATAAACTAAAAGTGGTCGAAGACTTCAAAGGCCGCTTTATCCTCGCCGTAGAGCACGGACGAGTCGTCTACTGGCGAGTCTGGGTACTCGTCAAAGTGCTGGTGATCGCCGGGGCCACCTACATGAGGAAGATACGGCGGTGTCTCTCTCTTCATGAATACGGCGTCCCAGTCCACCCGCTGGAAGTACTTGTGCTTCTTTACATCATCCGAGCCACCCCGCAGGCAACCTGCAGTTGCAACAAGATGTGAGTCATCATTAGAAGAACTACGGAAGAACTCAGCACGTACCCAATCGCTTTGTTCGGTCCTGTGAGAGGAGCTTCTTGATCAGATCCTTCGCTTTCGCATCGATATACCTGGGGAAATCCACCTTGCCGTTGAGAATCTTTTGGTAAATACCGAACGGGTTCTCGTCGTAGAATGGTGGATAGCCTGCTAGCATCTCGTAGATAAGCACACCAAGTGCCCACCAATCGACTGATTTGCCGTGACCCTTGCTCTGGATGATCTCTGGCGCTAGGTACTCAGGAGTCCCACACAGCGTCCACGTTCGGTCTTCGACAATCTTCGCAAAACCAAAATCCGTAATCTTGATCGCTCCTTCTGCGGTGATGAGCAGATTCTCTGGCTTCAAGTCACGATAGATGATGTGCTGGCCATGAAGATACGCAAGCGCAAGAACGAGCTGAGACGCGTAATAGCAGGCCACGTGATCCGCGAAGCGGCCCTGGCGTCGGAGATACGAGAAAAGCTCCCCACCTTGCACGTACTCGAGCACCAGATACAGGCGCTTGTCATCCTGAAAGTGCCCAAGATAGCTCACAATGAACGGGTGGTCAATCTTGCTAAGAATTTCGACCTCGCACTTGATATGATGGAGCTGCTGCAGCCGTAGAATCTCGCTTTTTTTCAAGATCTTCAACGCATGGTATGATCCTGCTTCTCGTAAGCGCACAAGACGCACGCGTCCGAATGTTCCCGTTCCTATATAGCACAAATAGACCAGTCAGTTGTTGGCTACACCTGTTTCCTGTCATAGAGGGCAGTTGTGAACGTACCCAATGTGGCGAGCAGCTCAAAGTCATCCAAAGAGTATCTTTTCCGCTCTCGTGGTGGTGCTGGCGCCACTGGTGTTGCTGGGGAGACAGCCTCTACAGGGGGAGGATCCTAATTTCGCCAATATCCTGTTAGTTGAATGAGTTTCCTCGTCACTCGGCTTGCGTCGTCGCACCTTTTCATCCGCGGTCTTCTTCCGGAACATGGTCTCCTTGAGTTCTGACGAGTGTCACGATACGATATCCTATTTAGCCGAGGGCGTGCTGGCGTCGGGTGACGCGTGGAGACGTTTCACTCTGGTCCAGCGGGCGTCGAAAAAAGGAGGCCTTGCACGGTGTCTGTCACTCGTGGCCGACCACCGGGGCTCGCTCCGTCCGTCCGTCGACGCGGGGCTTCTTGTCGCCGTGGCGTGGCGTGTGGGCTATCAGCGTCCGCAGGCGTCGCTCGAGTGCCGCGACCGGCCGCCAGTAGTAGGGTGGAGGAATGCCTTCTTTTCCTTCCTTCCTTTCGCAAAAGACCTTTCGATCTTCGTTACGGCACCTTCAAGCTCATGGAACATTACCGGAAAGCGTACCGGTCTCCACGCGGTAACCGTTTCGTGTTTTTTCTTTCTTTTTCGTTGGAAAGTTTTGTTGGTTGCGTCCAGGTGTCGTATTTCAGTACATTACACTTTCCACCAATCCGCGTCATTCCACCTCATCACATCATAAAACCGAAGTGTTGGTTGCCTCAACCAACAGTAGGTTTATTGGCACCCCCTGGAAGCCCGCGCAACACACGAGGGACCATGAACCCGAGTGCGAGTGCGAGTCATGGCGGTCGCGTGCTCACGGCGGCGGACGCGCAGCGCCTCATGGAGGCGGCCATGCGCATGAAGCGCGAGAACCAGATGCACCACCCCAAGTACGCGCAGATCGTGGGTCTCCTGCGTCAGTACCAGCAGCAGCAGCGTCTGCAACAGGCCGGCGCCAGTGGGAGCACCCCGTCGACGGCGCAAGCGCAAGCGCTTCGCTTCCAGCAACAGCGACAGATGCAGATACAGCTCCAGCGTCAGGCGGCGTCGGTGGCGTCTGCGGCGGCCTCGACGTCGGTCTCGTCGACGGCGACGCCACCCGTGGGCTTGGACGTGGCGGCCAATCCGTTCCTCCAACAAAAGGCGGACGTGCGGCAGGCGACGCCGCAGCAGCTCGTGGCCGTGCAGCAGAACCCCGTGGCGGAGATGCTCTTCACGGAGAAACAGCTCGAGCATCTGCATCATCAGATCCGCTCGTACAAGATGCTGTGCCACAATATGGACGAAGCGCTCGGTGCCCCCAAGACCGGCGACGTGGGCAAGGACGTCAAGCAGCCGCCGATGGCCATGCCGCGCATGCCGACGCCGCAGCTGATGGTGCCGCCAACGCCTGCGGTGGCTATGGACGTGAAGGACCGCAAGCCAAGGTGGACGCGTGCGCAGAAGCAGCTGGTGTACGTCGGCCCCGAGTGCTTCGATGGTGATCTGCTCGACTTGGAGATCAAGACGGTGACCGCATTTGGCCCAGCCAATATGAGCAGTCCGTGGCTCGGCATGAACGACGTGGCGCTCAAGATGCGCTACCTCCGGACGCTGCAGCAGTTCCTGACGTCCAATCTCGAGCGTCTCGAGTCAAATGCTGCGACGTTGAACGACCGAGAAGCCGCCACGCTGCGAGAGCTTCGCTGTGTGCTCTTGCAGCAACGACTGCGTAACCAAGTGAGCAAGGCGTTCTCCCACCGCCTCGCGCTCGTTGGCGAGCCGCTCGTGATTGATCGCAAGTCGTTTCGACGTCGTCGACCGCTCTCTCGACTGGAATTGCAGAGCGAAGAGAAGGAGAAACGCAAAAAGTCGGTTGCCCTCGAGAAGCAGCGCCGAGTCGAACACCAGCAGTACCTCAAGGCGATTCTTAACCACTCGCGCGACTTTTTCGCGTACCACAAGAACGTCAAGGCACAGGTGAGCAAGTCCGCCAAGGCTGTCAAGGCATTTGTGGACCAGAAGGCATCCAAGGCCGAACGTGAAGAGGATCGTCAGGAGAAGCTCCGTCTGAAGGCGCTGAAGGCGAACGATATGGAAGCATACGGCAAACTCGTGGCGGAAGCCAAGAACGAACGTCTGACGTACTTGCTCTCGCAGACCAACAGCTATTTGGAGAGCATTCGAAAACTCGTCCGCGAGCACAAGCGCAAGCACTACATTGCTGACAGCAATGCCGCCAGTGATTCGTTGAACGAGGTCGGAGAAGACGGAAACGATGATGACGAGGATCTCAACTATCTCGAAGTTGCGTCCAAGGGTGAACTCCCTCGACAGCCGATGATGCTTGTGGGTGGTGATCTCAAGGAATACCAGCTGCGTGGTCTGCAGTGGATGGTCTCACTGTACGACAACCACCTGAACGGTATTTTGGCCGATGAAATGGGTCTCGGTAAGACCATTCAGTCGATTTCGCTGCTTACGTACATCTTCGAGATCAAGCACAACCACGGTCCGTTCCTTGTGGTCGTCCCGCTGTCGACCTTGTCGAACTGGGTGAATGAGTTCAAGAAGTGGGCTCCTGATCTTGTCCTCGTTGTGTACAAGGGACCACCTCAAGTTCGTAAGGAGATTCATCGACAAGAGATGGCCAGCTGCCAGTTCAACGTGCTGTTGACGACGTATGAGTACATCATGAAAGACAAGCATATCCTGCGCAAGTACGAGTGGCAGTACATTATCGTCGATGAAGGTCATCGTATGAAGAACGCCCAGTCCAAGTTTGCGATGACGCTTGGTACGATGTACACGTCTCGCAATCGTTTGTTGCTGACGGGTACGCCGCTACAAAACAGTCTACCGGAGCTGTGGGCGCTACTGAACTTCTTGCTGCCGACGATTTTCGAGTCTGTGGACACTTTCGAGCAGTGGTTTAGTAAACCATTCGCTCAGTTCTCGGGCAGTGGCGAAACGAACGAGCTGTCGGACGAAGAGCGAATGTTGATCATCAATCGTTTGCACCAAGTGCTTCGTCCGTTCTTGCTGCGACGTGTGAAGAGTTCGGTGTTGGATCAGTTGCCAGACAAAGTTGAGCGTGTGCTCAAGTGTGATCTCTCTGGCTGGCAGAAGATTTTATATCGCCGGATTCAGGAAGGTGGTGCTTTGCTCATGGAAACGACAGATGATTCCGGTCAGAAGAAGGGCAAGACCAAGTACACGTCCAAGGGTCTCTCAAATGTGCTCATGCAATTGCGAAAAGTCTGTAACCACCCATACCTTTTCCAAGTCAACGGGTATCCGTTGGATTTCGACATTGTTCGATCGAGTGGCAAGTTTGAACTTCTGGATCGCATGCTGCCAAAGTTGAAGGCTGCCGGTCATCGTGTCCTCATGTTCAGTCAGATGACGCAGTTGATGCACGTTCTCGAAGATTACTTCAACTACCGAGGATTCCGATATCTCCGTTTGGATGGCTCGACCAGCGCTGATGAACGTGAGCAGCGCATGTTCATGTTCAACGCTCCAGACTCGCCATTCTTCATCTTCCTTCTTAGTACTCGAGCTGGTGGTCTCGGTCTCAACCTTGCGACAGCTGACACAGTCATCATTTTCGATAGTGACTGGAATCCTGCGATGGACGCGCAGGCTCAAGATCGTGCTCATCGTATCGGTCAGAAGAATGAAGTGCGCGTCTTCCGACTGGTGACGAACAGTCCGGTGGAAGAAAAGATCCTCGCTCGTGCGACGGACAAGATGAACATGAACAACTTGGTCGTCGAAGCCGGTAAGTTCAATAACCGATCCAAAGAAGCTGAACGTCGAGCTTTGCTCGAGAGTTTAATCAAGATGGAGTCTGAGGAAGCCGCTGCGAACGCCGCCAATGGTGAAGACGACTCGTCGACAGTCTTACTGGACGATGAGATCAACGAAATGATGGCGCTTACCGATGAGGAATTGGCCCTATATCATCGCATCGATACAGAGCGTATGCAGCGCGAGGAGGCCGAATGGGCAGAGCAATGCAAGCGCATGAATATCGCTCACAGTGCGCGAGGTCGTCTGATGTCAGAGAAGGATGTTCCAGAATGGCTCAAGGAAGCGAACGACTCAATGGACAAGCCTACAGGCAACAATGGTTTGGGAAGTGGTGTGAAGAAGGAGTCGGACTGGAACTTCGATCTGGACATCAGCGATGGCCACCGACGCAAGCGCAAGGAAGTGAGCTACCGTGATCAGTTCACGGACTCTGAGTTCGTCCGTATGTGTGAAGACGGCATTGAGGGCGGCGACGATGGCGATATGAATGCAGTTGGAGGTAAGAAGCTCAAGCAAGAGATAGCAGTCATCCCACCCAGCTCAGGCAAGTCGAAGAAATCGTCGAAGAGTGGCTCAAGTAAGCGGCGCCGCGATGTGGTGTCTCTCGAAGATGACGATGATGATGAGGGCGTGGAGGCAAATGGCGGTTCATTCACTGAGGAAGTCGCCTCGGATGATGCGTCTCGTCGCCTGCGCAAGATGTTGTGCTACTTCTACCACAAGATCTACGACGGAGTGTTGAAATTGTCAGACGGTACAGGTCGCTTGCGATGCGAACTATACATGGAGAAGCCGTCAGCCATTGAGTACCCAGACTACTACGATTTTGTGAAGAACCCAATGGACCTCGCGACCATTAAGATGCGCATCGATCGGCACTTGTATGCATCGCACCAACAGTTTGAAGAGGACTTCAAGCTTATGGTGAGCAACTCGCACACGTACAACCACCCGCAGTCACTCGTGTACCACGACGCCAACGAGATCGATAAGTACGTCCAGAGTCGGTTGAAGCGCGTGCGTAGTAAGACGATGGATCAGCTCATGGTGGAATACGAGACGGCAAAACAGCAGCACAAGGCCCGCTCCAAGGCACGCAAAGAGAAGAAGCGCGCTCGTCATGAATAAACTGCAATTCAACCTCTATTTGATGTAATGAATGTTAGTGCCGACTTCGTGACTATGACTTGAGGTTTTTGGCTTTGCGAATGATCTCGTCCACTTGCACCCAGTCCGCAGTCTCCATCCGAGATACGACGTCAATGATCGCGTGGAAGCGAGTGTCCATTGATCGCAACTTCGTGCTCACGATCACCCAATCACGACGATTCGCCTGACGACACTCCGGATAGTCCAACAGCACGCGCTCATATGCCTCTCGTTCCAACACGTACAACAACGATGTCCCAAGTGATGAACACGTTGCCGACCGAGGAATTCCGTACAACAACGACAGCTCGCCAAAGAAGTCGCCCTCTTCCTTTACCAATTGGAATCCTGTGCCTTCCACCAGAATCTTCCCCTGTGAGATGAAGTACATGCTGCGATCCACGTCACCCTTGCGCACGATCTGTTCCGATGGCGAGCAGATGATGTGCTTCAAGCACGTGAGTAACGCGCGTAGGAAGCATTCGTCGCAGCTCTTGAAGACGGACACGGACGTCGAGAAGTCGTGCATTGTGTTCTGCACGATGTCTTCAACGAGCAATGTCGAGAGTCCCTGGACGCCTTCCAAGTCATCATGGCCATGATATTTTAGCCAAGTGTTGCGATAGTAGAGTTTGAGTCGCGTTCGGATTTCGCGGGGTACTTCGTTCTCCTTCAGATAGTGATACAACTCCACGAGGTCTTGCTCGAATCGCATTTGATGCTTGTACTTGGCTTCCAGATGTTCACTATGTGCACCTGACAGTATGCCGAACACGAAAATTGCGACAAGGTTGATCAAGAGTTCGTAAATCGTCTCGACAGCGTTGGCTGATCCAATATCACCGTAAAATACGGTTGATATGGAGCCTGCAGAGAAGTGAGCACTTCGTAGGTATCGTCGCCAGTACGAGACATCAGCTATCGATGTGAATTGGTCAAGAGCGAGCATTTTCGTGGTGCTCATCCACGAGAGTCCATAGTATTCGTATGTCGGTATACTCGCGAAATACCAGACGCAAGCGATCCAATGACCTGAGAGCAAAAAGGTCCCAATGGATCGAACGGAGCGCAGCGTGCTATCGTGAATCGGGAGTTTAAGGTCATAAGCGAGCACCTGGGCCAACCGCTCACTTGCTTCACGCGCTTGGTAGATTCTTGTGATCTTGTTCAACTGGAAAAGAGAAAGGTAGTACCATTTCCTCGAGCAGAACGACGTGAAACACGGTAGGAACAGGAGCCAATCGAGTGGCAACGTCGCGAACAAGTCCAGTACGAGCTGCCCGTTGATTATGGGCCTCGAAAGCGCCAAGTCTTCATCGTCTTCGCCCGTAATGTTCTTGACATATCGGAACAATGTGTACTTTAACACAAAGTCGATGATACAGATGATGTCCACGAACACAACGAACATGGTCCAGCGTTCGCTTCGGTCGTCGCCTGGCAGCGTTTCTGTACGAGATGAGAAACTGATCAGCATGGGTAGCGACATGGCGTAAAAGACGGCAACGAGCACGACGACACATTCCCACAAGCGATCGCACTGAGAAAGCAGTTCGAAAAAGGCTTGGGCGTGGTCTTCAGCAGTCCTTCTTGTCTTTGTCCGATAAACTAATGACATTCTCCGCATCGTTGTGAAGGGAAGAACCGACCATTTCCTTCTGGAGACTGACCGCTGGAGTCCTCGGGGGTTCGGCTGTTTGGCTTGTTTGCGCTGCGTCTCGACTTTCCGTCTTTGCCACCTCATGTAGAGCTCGAACAAATAGGCAAACTCGGGCTGTTCTGCTTTGTGAAGCATCTCCATCTGAGACTTGTCTTTGAGCTGATTTTGCATCTGTGAGGTAGTGGCTGGTTCGAGCGCTTTCGCACTGAGTTGGCGATACTTGCTCAAAACAGGCAGCGACCTAGCACGCTTGAACGTCCTTGGCCTGCTGACGACGATTTGCTTTGGAGGACTCGGCTGCTCATCCCGCTTGAATCCCCATCGCGTAGGCGCTTCTTCGCCCAAAGACGACAGTGTTCGTACGAGATCACGCCCCGACGGAATGTGTGCTTGAGTGGGATTCTTGATCGGTTGTTGCGGAATACACTGAATATGAGGCGCTGAAGTGGTTCGGGCGGCGATGTCATCAGCATGATCGACTGGTTCGGACGACTTCGCCTTGATACGTGAGTTCGTCAGATGCATTGTCATCTGGTAACGACGCCAGCATTCGGCTTCCATGTGCCCCAGGCGCTTCAACACGATCGCTTGCTGCTGTCCTCGGATGGCGTCTGACATTCGCCGCTTCGAGACCTCGCTGCCGTGAGTGATAGGACGGATTACGCGCTGCGCAATTGAAGCTCTATGGACAGGTAGCACGCCATTGCTTGGACCCTTCAACATGTGTTGAGGTCCTCCTGAGATATAGATCCTTGATGCCCCTCGCAGACCGATAAGTCCACCTAGCCAGAATCTAACGCCCTCTTGGCGTGGTTCACCTAGATTGCCTTGTTTGGCGGACTTGACGGTATTCTGCCATATGATTGATTGAGGAACTCGGTAATCCTGCGTCATCCCACCTCCAGATTCGGCCAAGAACTTGATATCATGCAAGATGTCCATGTTCACACTGTTGTATCGGGTGAGACAGCCGCGCACCCACTGAAGGATCGAAGCGTCAGTCTTGCGGCGCTCGTTAGCTTCACACGAGTTCAAAAGGGTCTCCCAGGATCGACGATGAAGGACCAGCAACTCCCCGGATGCTGTCATCTGGACTGATGCCGTGCGTCTGACGTTTTGCAGAAAGAAAGCGACTTCACCGAAGAGATCACCAGTCCCGAGAGCGGCAACCGCAATTTCAGTGGACTTCCACATCACTTGTGCCCGGCCTTTCTTGATGATATAGAGCTTGAGTCCGGGGTCACCCTCCATAATCACATTGTCGCCTGTGATATGTAGCTCCGAGATGAGACGCAGAGAAAGGTCATGGATCTGGGCCTCGGACATATATCTGGTGATCGGAAGCACACGAAGCACACTGCCGTGAAGATCCATCATCAGTTGCACTCGTAGATTCTTTGGTAGGTCTGTGAACGTGGAGTAAATGTCCATACCCTTGGCGTATGAATACTGGAAGCGAAGATACCGCGTCACTCGAGTTCGAATCGCTATCGGAAGGTCGTGTTCTTTGGCAAACTCTTCGAAACTTGACTCGCGTTCATGAAGGTCCTTTTTTGCCTTGTCCATATCCAGCACTAGCTCCGAGAGCTCGCCCAAGATGACACCAACGATAAAAGTACAGTATAAGCAAGTGAAGCCCGCCACTAACGTCGTAAGATTGTCTAATGGGGCGATATCTTTGGTGCCGACAAGTGTGAACTATTGAACAACAATCCAAAACAACAAGTTAGATACCTGAACTGTGCCCTGAACAATCACGATATCGTACCGTTGTAAGTGCCCAATAGAACGAGCGCAAGTAAAGTGCGAACGTACTGAAGTCTTCTTGAACCAAGACCGTGTCATGACGAAGCCACGAATTCGGATTCGTATCCATATCCGAGGCCAAGTAGAAGACGCACCCACCAAGATGCGATACGAAAATCAGGAACAGCATGAGTTTGAGTGGTCGAAGATACGCGGAGATGTTGCCATATGCGGAGAATCGCTGTTGCACGCGAATAATCAAAGAATCGATGACGGCTGACAGCTGACCCAGGCGGATTAACCGAGGTAAGCGACAGAGACTCATTACAAAGAAGTTGGTACCAATGTAGTAAAGGGGGAGCTGACTCCACAGGTCTTTCTTCAGCATATGGTGAGCGTAATTCCTGTTCCGCACCTCCCTCGTGAAGATGTTCCAAACATCAGCGTCGCACTCGAAGTAATGCAGTTTAAGCAGAATGTCGATCCACAGGAGAAAGTCAAACACCAAGTTGACAGTCAGCAGGTTTCTGCGCGTGCTGTCGTGCGGGTGATGCAAAAATGGAATTCGAAATGGAACTTCAAGGCCATGGAATGTGATGATAACCATGACGATGATGTCCCAGTAGAAGCGAACTTGCTCCTTCCACGCCTGATTATTCAGCTTGTCGGTAGAAACAAACATTGTCGAACATCGTTTCGAATGACGGAGCTTCTTGTAGCCTTGCAAGTTCTGAACAATCGCACCATTCGTACGCGACTCAGTCGAGTACTGGTCACTCGCTTGTGCCTTCAGTGCGGGAACGTCAGTCGGAAAGAGCTGCTCAACCGACGCAGAAAACGCTTTGTACGTGATCGAAGACACTTCCACAACACTCGCAGCGATCGCAGTACTCGGGGCATTCAACCGAAGTATCATCGCAGCAACACCAAAACTAGACCCGGCGTGAAGTGCACCCACTGGTACATTCCCCAACCGTTTACAGAACGTATTCGCCTGACCACTGATGATCACAAATGCCTCGTTACAGATCGTATTCTCGTGAGCCAGGAAGTCACCCCGTTGATATACCGCGCGACGGAACTGACCCGTGATGTCGTTCAGCAGCCGCGCATTCCCATAGTCAACAAAAAGCGGGATCTTCTTCACCGACTCGGAGTGCAGAATCAACGAGATGCGATGTCTCAACCGCTGCGGGAGATGCGCGAGAAGTTTGGCTTCGGACGCGACTTTCTGTATGTGGAACTGTTGGTGATAGTGACGTCGGATCTGGGTCCGTACTTTATCAGTGACGTGATAGCGCGCAAAGATCAGGTTGGCCGTATTCGTCTTCTCCATGTGCGTTCGGCTGACAGTCGTCCAGTTCGAGGCGAGATTTGACATGGCGGAGACGACTGCGTAGTTGATGATGCCGCCGATGAATATCCAGAAAGCAGCGAAAAATGTCTCTTGCGTCGAGTAAGCCACGATGTCACCATAGCCAACAGTGGTAAGCGCTACGACCGCCCAATAAATCGAGCGAAGGTACGCCAGCTTCGACGAGTAGATCGTGTCCATGCGGCCGACGGGATGCACGGGAAACCCTTCCTTGATTTGTCCATAGGCATCGAACACCGCCCACGAGCAGTTGCCATAGAGTGTCGAATCTCTTAAGCAGTCGGTGCGCGTCAAATTGGTACTGGGAGCATCAAACGTATCCTCGCTGATACTCAATCTAGCCATGAGAAACCAAATGCACCCTGTTACGTGGAACGAAATGGTCACGAATAAAATCAAACTAATGGCAAATTGGATCGTAGCACTGAGCCCACGTGTTTGTGAGATGTCTTGAATCAACGTCGGAAAGTGACGCAATCGCAACATCCGAACCAAGCGAAACGCCGGGCCAATCATCCACTTCGCGCCATATGAAAATTCCAGAATGGTAGACACGGGGATGATTGAAATCAAGTCCAACCACATACCATGTGTTTTGTACCACTCGAAGATGAACGACGCGTCATACACTGGGATCCGAGCCAATGGGTCAATGTAAATGAAGTATCGACACCGCAAAACGAAATCAGCCGTGAAGAAGATCTCACCCAACAGAGATGTCAACGACTGGACGTTATACGTCGGTGTCTTGGTGAATGGGAAATCCGCCGTGTCGAACACGATAAAGAAAGGTACTTCATACGACACAAATGTCAGAAGCACGAGACGTATCAGCTCCCACCATTTGCGGAACGTCGAACCAGGCATCCTCCAAGGCAGCTTCCCTAGACCACCGAGATTAGGACCTCCCCCGGATACTGTGCGGTCGTGCTCGCCCCCGGGGTCCACCGTCGTCCGCCCGAGCATCCGCTTCATCTTCTGTTGCTGCTGATCTCGCCGATTCAGCATCGACCGCATCTGTTCCAGTCGCTCAGATCCACCTCGTCGATGGAACAGCTCCATCGTCTCCTGAAACCAACTCTGCGAAAGCTTGTACAACTCGCAATATGTCTGAGCCCGAGCGCGGTCATCATCTCGACCTGGATACAACAAAGCATATTCGGCGAAATGCTCGCCTGCCTTCGCATACCGTGGTTCGGACTGCTCCATCGACTCAATCACCACATTCCCGCGAATGATAAAGAACATGCCATCGGCGAGCTTCTCAATGATCCAATCCTTCTCAGAGTAGACATGCGGCTCCATCTTAAGCGACAATGTGTTCACAAACTCAATCGTCTCCTTTGAAAGAAACGGCACCTGTTGGATACGCTGGGTCACCAAGATACTCGTGACCCGCACACGCAGATGACCAGGAAGGTTCTGCACGATATCGCCTGGCGTGAGACTTGCATTCGCTTCCCACACGTTGTTATAGAAGGTCAAGACATTGTCTCGAACATCATCGGGAATCTTGGACATCTTCATGTATTCCTTGGCTTCATCCACATGTGCAACGAAGATCTGCTTCCGATAGTTCAGGTATTTGAAGAGAAAAATGAACGTCGCAATCAACGTCGTACTGAACAGAGCGCTGATCACTTGGACCACGATCGCATACAATGTCTCCAAGTCGGTGATAGGAACTGTGTCGGAGTATCCCGTGTTAAGCATCGATCGACTCGCGAAGTAGATCGAGCGAGCATACTTGCGCAATGGCGTCGCACCCACCAACTGATCTTCGATCGCCCAGCACGTATATCGACGTGGTTTGATAATCACGTTCTGCTGACTCGTATTCAGTGCGATCCCACGGGTGCACATTTGAAAATCGAGGCCACATTGCCAATGTGCCAGCGCCATGTAGACACATGCGATGACGTGAGTCACCACTAGCCCAAGCGCAATACGCTTGAGTAGAATAGTGCTTCCCGGAAACTCGAGCATCTGGACGAATCTGTTTCTCGCGTGCAGATTCTTGATTTCCATCACACAAGTTCCCGCACGATGAAGTCGGAATAGCTTGTGCGTCCGGAGAATGTGAAGTGAGTTGGCACCAAATGCGAAGGCGAACAGCTCCAACGGGACCATCGCAATTGTTTCATACAGAAGCGGTTGTTTGATGTCAAACTGGAGCTTCACGGTTGGCGCAATCGTATTCAGCGACCATACAATCAACGAGCTCTTCTGCGTGTGCAGCCGCTGTAAAGCCTTAAGATTCGGTCGTCGTTGGCGAATGTTGATAGTGTCTGCTTCCGCTATTACAGCTGCGAACGCCTTCCTCTGTGATTCAAAAACTCTTTTGACACTTACAATCGCAGCGATCTCGGCCAATATGTCCAACGATGAATAGATCTGGAGACCTTTCGTCCACTGCGTCGTCTGTCGATCCTTCGCATATGGGTCGAAGAAGAACGCAATCCGGAGAGGAATCGTCGCGAAGAGATACGTCATCTCCATCGCGGTCATGGTGAGAAAGAGCGCGTGCTTGTGTCGTTGATACCACTGAACGATGCGCAGACTGTGGATCTCCGTGTTCAGTTGAGACACTCGACCCATGCTGGGTACATGAGTCTTCGGAGTCCCTTGAGTCGAGGTCCTGGCATCTCTTGAAATCAACAAGCCCATCGGTGCCATCGTCCTCTTCAACTGGAGCTACCGATTCATTTCCATTGTATTCCGAAGACCCGGTGCAACCGTCCAGATCTCGAAACGCCCCCCAAGTATATCGCGCGGTGTAACGAGCAAGAAATCCACCTTCAAATAGTTCTGTAGACATGCAACTAACGTTACATGTTGGAAAACATGCTCTTGGGTCCCCACGAACTCCAGTGTTTACTTGAGGTTTTTGGCTTTGCGAATGATCTCGTCTACTTGCACCCAGTCCGCAGTCTCCATCCGAGATACGACGTCAATGATCGCGTGGAAGCGAGTGTCCATTGATCGCAACTTCGTGCTCACGATCACCCAATCACGACGATTCGCCTGACGACACTCCGGATAGTCCAACAGCACGCGCTCATATGCCTCTCGTTCCAACACGTACAACAACGATGTCCCAAGTGATGAACACGTTGCCGACCGAGGAATTCCGTACAACAACGACAGCTCGCCAAAGAAGTCGCCCTCTTCCTTTACCAATTGGAATCCTGTGCCTTCCACCAGAATCTTCCCCTGTGAGATGAAGTACATGCTGCGATCCACGTCACCCTTGCGCACGATCTGTTCCGATGGCGAGCAGATGATGTGCTTCAAGCACGTGAGTAACGCGCGTAGGAAGCATTCGTCGCAGCTCTTGAAGACGGACACGGACGTCGAGAAGTCGTGCATTGTGTTCTGCACGATGTCTTCAACGAGCAATGTCGAGAGTCCCTGGACGCCTTCCAAGTCATCATGGCCATGATATTTTAGCCAAGTGTTGCGATAGTAGAGTTTGAGTCGCGTTCGGATTTCGCGGGGTACTTCGTTCTCCTTCAGATAGTGATACAACTCCACGAGGTCTTGCTCGAATCGCATTTGATGCTTGTACTTGGCTTCCAGATGTTCACTGTGTGCACCGGCGAGCATTCCAAAAATGAAAATAGAGACCACGATGATGACAAGTTCGTATATCGTCTCGACGAGGTTGGCTGATCCAATGTCACCGTAAAATACAGTTGAGACAGAACCAGCAGCGAAATGCGCGCTACGTAGATATCGTCGCCAGTACGAGACATCGGCTATCGATGTGAATTGATCGACAGCGAGCATCTTGGGGGTGCTGAGCCATGAGATCCCGTAGTGTTCATAGGCCGGAATACTGCCAAAATACCATAGACAAGCAATCCAGTGACCAAAGAGAAGAAACGTTCCGATGGATCGAAAGTAACGCAGGGTACTGTCGTGTACAGGAAGTTTGAGGTCGTACGCGAGAACCTGAGCGAGGCGCTCACTCGCTTCACGTGCTTGATCAATCCTCGTGATCTTGTTCAACTGGAAAAGAGAGAGGTAGTACCATTTTCTTGAGCAAAGTGATTTGAATGTCGGCAAGAACAAGAGCCAATCAAATGGTAGCGTTGCGAATAGATCGAGCACAACTTTGACGTTGATTATGGAGCTCGAAAACGCCTTGCCATCATCGTCTTCGCCTGTGATATTCTTGACATATCGGAACACTGTATACTTGAATAGGAAGTCGACTAGGCAGACAACATCCACGAATACAACGAGCATGTTCCATCGTCCGACTCGCTCATCACCTGGGGGTGTTTCTGTTCGAGACGAGAAACTGATCAGCATCGGCAACGACATAGAATAATAGACGGCGATAAATATGCCGACACATTCCCATAAGCGGTGACACCGAGACAATAACTCAAAAAACGCTTGTGCGTGATCCTCCGCCAAAGCGTTGGGCTTCCGCTGCGTGCTTGAGAAAGGAAACATTGACCATCGCCTTCTCGCTGCTGATCGCTTGAGTACTCTGGGATTCGACGGCTTGCCTTGGGTAGGCTTGATGTCAACTCGTTTAACTCGCCATTTCAAGTATAGTTGAAATAGATCCAAGAACTCGGGCTGTTGGGCCTTGTGAAGCATCTCAAGTTGAGGTGTATCCTTCATCGCACTTCGTTTTCGCAAAGAGCTCACTGGATCGCGCGCTTTCTCTTCGAGAGGACGCTTAGCGTTGTTTGTACCAGGCAAAGACAGACCGCGCTTGACGGTTCTCTTCGTAGTAGTGACGACGACATGTTTCGGAGTGTTCGGCTGTTCACCTCGCTTGAAGCCCCAACGAATGGGCACTTTTCCTGACGACGATCGAGTTCGAGAAGTATCTTGACCCGATTTTAAGGCAGGCGAAACTGGATTTGTGTCAACCTTAGCTGGGATGAACTGGATTCGAGGAGCTGATGCAGCTCGAACCAAGCCTTCATTGCCTTGATCGCTGGATATCGATAAATGGTTTTTCGAGAGAAAGGTTGCGAGGTAGACTATTGACTGGCAATGACGCCAGCTTTCAATTTCCATGTGTTCCAGACGCTTCAGTGCGAGTGCGTGTTGTTGACCTCGAGCTGCCTCTGACGAACGTCGCTTAGAAACTTCGCTCCCTTGAAGAAAAGGGCGGACAACACGCTGAAACGAAGACCGACGGGAAGCTAGCAATCCAGTGCTTGGCCCTTTCGATTCGTTTTGGCTTTCATCGTAATGACTCGTTGTGATGTGTATCTTCGGTGGTCCCCGGAGACCAAGAAGTGTGCTCAGCCGAGGTCCAAAGCCGTCTTGATTTGGCACAACTGTTCCGAAGTGCTTGGTTGATTTGCGAGCATTTCGCCACAAAAACGAGTGAGGGCCATGATAGTCAATCCCCATGTTGCCTCCAGACCGGACCAAGGACTTGATGTCGTGCAAAATTTCCATATTCACCCCGTTGTATCGGCTGAGGCAGTCTCGTACCCATTGAAGAATCGAAGTTTTGGCCTTGCGGCGCTCGTTCTCTGCACATGAATCCATCAGATTTTTCCACGATCGCCGATGCAAGACTAATAGCTCGCCTGAAGCTATCATTTGCACCGATGCGGTACGTTTGATGTTCTTAAGGAAGAACGCGATTTCGCCGAAGAGATATCCAGTACCAATTTTCGCAACCGTAATGCCAGCGGACTTCCAAACCACTTGGGCGCTGCCTTTCTTCAAAACATAAAGCTTGAGACCGGGGTCGCCCTCGACAACAACATTATCGCCCTTGATATGCAGCTCCGACGTGAGATGAAGCGATAGGTCCTGGATTAGGGTCTCAGACAGATACTTAGTGATCGGAAGCCGGCGAAGTAAACTACCGTGGAGATCCATCATCAGGAGCACTCGCAGATTCCGCGGGAGGTCAGCAAATGTCTTGTAGATGTTCATGCCTTTGGCATATGAGTAATGAAACCGCAGGTACCGTGTAGCTCTTGTTCGAAGTAATATCGGAAGATCATGTTCCTTGGCAAACTCTTCGAAACTCGACTCATGTTCATGGAGTTGCTTCTTCGCCTTATCCAAATCTAGGACGAGATCTGACAGCTCTCCAAGAATTACACCGATGATAAATGTGCAGCTCAAGCACAGAAGCCCCGCAATCAGCGTACTGATTGTGTCTAAAGCAGCGATCTCCCTCGTGCCAACGAGTGTGAACTGCAAGAAACATTATAAGCGTCAGAGCCATTCTTCAATATCCAGGATAAAAAAATCCCAAAATGTCGGCAACGTACCGTTGTTAAGGCCCAATAAAACGAGCGCAAGTAAAGCGCGTAGGTGCTCGAGTGTTCTTGAACGACTACGGTGTCGTGGTGAATCCATGAATTGGGATGATTTGCATTCACTTCCGAGACCAAGAAGAAAAGGCAGCCACCAAGATGCGATACGAATATCAGGATCAGTAAAAGCTTGAACGGACGTAAATACGCTGAAACATCACCATACGCAGAGGCTCGCTGATGTAGACGAATAATGAAAGAGTCAATCACCGACGAAAGTTGGCTCAGGCGGATTAGACGAGGCAAGCGGCACAGACTCATTACAACGAAGTTCTCACCAACGTAGTAAAGGGGGAGCTGGCTCCACAGGTCTTTCTTCAGCATATGGTGAGCGTAGTTCCTGTTCCGCACCTCTCTCGTGAAGATGTTCCAAACACCAGCGTCGCACTCGAAGTAATACAGTTTAAGCAGAATGTCGGTCCACAAGAGAAAGTCGAACACCAAGTTGACAGTCAGCAGGTTTCTGCGCGTGCTGTCGCCGGGATGGTGTAAAAACGATATTCGAAATGGAGCTTCCAGACCGTGGAACGTGATGATGACCATGATGACGGTGTCCCAGTAGAAGCGAACTTGCTCCTTCCACGCCTGATTATTCAGCTTGTCGGTAGAAACAAACATTGTCGAACATCGTTTCGAATGACGGAGCTTCTTGTAGCCTTGCAAGTTCTGAACAATCGCACCATTCGTACGCGACTCAGTCGAGTACTGGTCACTCGCTTGTGCCTTCAGTGCGGGAACGTCAGTCGGAAAGAGCTGCTCAACCGACGCAGAAAACGCTTTGTACGTGATCGAAGACACTTCCACAATACTCGCAGCGATCGCAGTACTCGGGGCATTCAACCGAAGTATCATCGCAGCAACACCAAAACTAGACCCGGCGTGAAGTGCACCCACTGGTACATTCCCCAACCGTTTACAGAACGTATTCGCCTGACCACTGATGATCACAAATGCCTCGTTACAGATCGTATTCTCGTGAGCCAGGAAGTCACCCCGTTGATATACCGCGCGACGGAACTGACCCGTGATGTCGTTCAGCAGCCGCGCATTCCCATAGTCAACAAAAAGCGGGATCTTCTTCACCGACTCGGAGTGCAGAATCAACGAGATGCGATGTCTCAACCGCTGTGGGAGATGCGCGAGAAGTTTGGCTTCGGACGCGACTTTCTGTATGTGGAACTGTTGGTGATAATGGCGTCGGATCTGGATCCGCACTTTATCAGTGACGTGATAGCGCGCAAAGATCAGGTTGGCCGTATTCGTCTTCTCCATGTGCGTTCGGCTGACAGTCGTCCAGTTCGAGGCGAGATTTGACATAGCAGCGACGACTGCGTAGTTGATGATGCCACCGATGAAGATCCAGAAAGCAGCGAAGAACGTCTCTTGCGTAGTGTAGGCTACGATGTCACCATAGCCAACTGTTGTTAAAACAACAACTGCCCAATAAATCGAACGAAAATACGCGAACTTGGACGAATAAACGATGGATGCTTGGCCCACAGGATGCACTGGGAACCCTTCCTTGATTTGTCCATAGGCGTCGAAGACCGCCCATGAACAATTACCATAGATCGTGACGTCTCTCAAGCAGGCGGTGCGCGTCAAATTGGCATTTGGAGCATCGAATGTGTCTTCATTGATGCTCAATCGAGCCATCAGAAACCAAATACACCCCGTAATATGGAATGAGAGCGTGACCATCAATATCAATGTGATTGCAAACTGCATTCTGGAGCTCAGTCCACGTGTTTGTGAGATGTCTTGAATCAACGTCGGAAAGTGACGCAATCGCAACATCCGAACCAAGACGAAACGCCGGGCCAATCATCCACTTCGCGCCATATGAAAATTCCAGAATGGTAGACACGGGGATGATTGAAATCAAGTCCAACCACATACCATGTGTTTTGTACCACTCGAAGATGAACGACGCGTCATACACTGGGATCCGAGCCAATGGGTCAATGTAAATGAAGTATCGACACCGCAAAACGAAATCAGCCGTGAAGAAGATCTCACCCAACAGAGATGTCAACGACTGGACGTTATACGTCGGTGTCTTGGTGAATGGGAAATCCGCCGTGTCGAACACGATAAAGAAAGGTACTTCATACGACACAAATGTCAGAAGCACGAGACGTATCAGCTCCCACCATTTGCGGAACGTCGAACCAGGCATCCTCCAAGGCAGCTTCCCTAGACCACCGAGATTAGGACCTCCCCCGGATACTGTGCGGTCGTGCTCGCCCCCGGGGTCCACCGTCGTCCGCCCGAGCATCCGCTTCATCTTCTGTTGCTGCTGATCTCGCCGATTCAGCATCGACCGCATCTGTTCCAGTCGCTCAGATCCACCTCGTCGATGGAACAGCTCCATCGTCTCCTGAAACCAACTCTGCGAAAGCTTGTACAACTCGCAATATGTCTGAGCCCGAGCGCGGTCATCATCTCGACCTGGATACAACAAAGCATATTCGGCGAAATGCTCGCCTGCCTTCGCATACCGTGGTTCGGACTGCTCCATCGACTCAATCACCACATTCCCGCGAATGATAAAGAACATGCCATCGGCGAGCTTCTCAATGATCCAATCCTTCTCAGAGTAGACATGCGGCTCCATCTTCAGTGACAAAGTGTTCACAAACTCAATCGTCTCCTTTGAAAGAAACGGCACCTGTTGAATGCGCTGAGTGACCAAGATACTCGTAACGCGCACACGAAGATGACCAGGAAGATTCTGCACGATATCGCCTGGCGTGAGACTCGCATTCGCTTGCCATACGTTGTTGTAGAAGGTCAAGACATTGTCTCGAACGTCATCGGGAGTCTTGGACATCTTCATGTATTCCTTGGCTTCGTCCACATGTGCAACGAAGATCTGTTTCCGATAGTTCAGGTATTTGAAGAGGAAGATGAAGCTAGCAAGCATAGTTGTACTGAACAGAGCGCTGATCACTTCCACCACAATGACATATATCGTTTCCAAGTCGGTAATAGGAACTGTGTCAGTATTCCCAACGTTGAGCATCGATCGACTCGCGAAGTAGATCGATCGAGCATACTTGCGTAATGGCGTCGCGCCAACCAACTGGTCTTCGATCGCCCAGCACGTATATCGGCGAGGCTTCATAGTTCCGCTCTGCCGGCTCATACTCAAGGCGATCCCCCGAGTGCACATTTGAAAATCGAGACCGCATTGCCAGTGCGCTAGCGCCATGTAGATACAAGCAATGACGTGAGTCACCACTAGACCAAGCGCGATGCGTCTGAGGAGAATCGTACTTCCCGGGAACTCGAACATCTGGATGATCTTGTTCCTTGCGTGTAAGTTCTTGATTTCCATCACGCAACTTCCAACGCGATGCAGTCGAAAGAGCTTGTGCGTCCGAAGAATGTGAAGCGAGTTGGGACCAAATGTGAACGCGAGTAGTTCCAACGGGAACATCGCAATCGCTTCATACAAGAGCGGCTGCTTGATGTCAAGCTGTAACTTCATTGCTGGTGCAATCGTGTTCAGCGACCATACAATCAACGAGCTTTTCTGAGTGTGCAGTCGCTTTAAGGCCTTGGGATTCGGTCGTCGTTGACGAATATTGATAGTTTCGGCTTCTACGACATTGGCTGCGACTGCCCTCCGCTGCGCATGAAAAACACGCTTGATGTTCACAATGGCTGCGAACTCGGCCAATACGTCAAATAACGAGTAGATCATCAGCCCTAGCGTCCATTGCGTCGTACTCCGGTGTTCTGCGTAGGGGTCGAAAAAGAACGCAATCCGGAGAGGAATCGTCGTGAAGAGATACGTCATCTCCATCGCTGTCATGGTGAGGAAGAGCGCATGCTTGTGTTGTTGGAACCATCGTACGATGCTGGGCCTTGGTCTCTCCGGCACACCTATGGTCAGGATTTTCGCATCTTCTGGGGCTGTGAGTGATAAACCCACTCGTGCCATCGATACCTTGAGCACAAGAGATCAACTCATTTCCACTGCGACCCAAACGGTCGACTGCGACCGTCCAAAAATCGCGAGACGCTCCAACCTTCAAATCGATGGAGGCAAGTTAGCATGGAAGCCACCGTTTCACCCTATTGAAGACATGATTACAAGCCTCCATGAACTCGAGAATTTACTTTAGGTTCTTGGCCTTGCGAATGATCTCATCCACTTGCACCCAACTCGCGTTCTCCATCCGCGACACAATATCGATGATGGATCGAAACCGCGAGTCCCCCGCTCTCAACTTGGTGCTCACCAACACCCAGTCACGACGATTCACACGACGATACTCAGGATAGTCAAGCAGAATACGCTCATATGCCTCCCACTCCAACACGTACAGCAATGATGTTCCTAGTGATGAACATGTGGCAGATCGAGGAATCCCGTATAGTAGCGACAGCTCTCCGAAGAAGTCACCCTCTTCTTTCACAAGCTGGAACCCAGTACCCTCGACTAGAACCTTGCCATGCGAGATGAAATACATGCTTCGATCCACGTCACCTTGGCGCACAATCTGTTCTGATGGAGAACAGATAATATGCTTCAAACATGTGAGCATCGCACGGAGGAAGCACTCGTCGCAGCTTTTGAAGATAGACACCGACGACGAGAATCCTTGGAGCGTATACTGAGCGATATCTTCCACCAGGAGCGTTGAGAGTCCCTGGACACCTTCGAAGTCGTCATGCCCATGATAACGCAGCCAGGTCTTGAGGTAATACTGCTTGAGCTGCTGCCGTACATCTCGTGGCACCTCGTTGTTCTTGAGGTAGTAATAGAGCTCGACAAGATTCTGCTCAAAGCGCATCCGATGCTTGTGCTTCGCTTCCAAATGTTCACTGTGAGCACCTGCGAGCACGCCGAAGACGAAGATGGCGACGAGGTTCAGAAGAATCTCAGTGACAGTCTCGAAGACGTTCGTTGATCCGATGTCCCCGTACACAATCGTCGAAATGGACCCGATGGCATAGTGAGCAGATCGGAGGTACCGTCGGCCATACGTCACATTCTCCAGTGTCGTGAACTGATCAAGTGCGAGCATTTTAGGCATACCCAGCCATGAGGCATCGTAATGCTCGTACGTGAACATCCCACAACTGTACCATAAGCATGCGATCCAATGTCCCGACAACACAAATGCCCAAATTGACCGAAAATACCGCAAGGAGCTGTCTCGAAATGGCAACTTGAGATCATAAGCGAGAAACTGAGCCAATCTTTCACTTGCATCCTTGGCTTCATAAACCCGGAAGGTCTTGTTCAGTTGGCAAAGCGAAAGATAATACCATCTCGTAGTCGTGTATGTCTCAAATTGCCGGAGAAATAGCAAAAGGTCGAACGGCACGGCCAGAAAGAGGTCGAGAAAGAAATGGCCAAAGGAAACAGATCTTGTCTCCGAAGCTCCTGACGTCACGTTCACGATGTGATGAAACGTCGTATACTTGAGCACCATGTCGACGATACAGAGGACATCCATAAAGCACGAGAATGCGACCCACCGATCCACACTTGATTCACCAGGACGGGTTTCCGTTTGGGACGCAAAGCTAATCAGCAGAGGTACTGAAATGGCATAGAACATGGCGATAAATACGACGATACACTCCCAGAGTCGATGAAACCTCGAGAGAAGCTCGAAGAACGGTTGTGCTTGATCTTCGAGGCAAAATTTCTCTATTGGTCGAATGGCCATCATCATTTCACGTCGCAAACTCGGAAATTGAAGCATGGACCAGCGCCTCGTAGCTGTGCGGGCTTTGGCGCGCTCTCGACGTCGGACTTTGGCGTTATACTTTTTGAGCTGCCACCAAGTGTAGATACGGAATAAAAAGGCGAATGCTGGCTGTTGAGCTTTGACAAGTAAATCGAGTCTGTTGTCCACCTTGGGTTGATTGGCGAGATCCTTGATGCTCGATGCTCGAAGCTCTTTCTTGATCATCTCTTCATAATGATGATTGAATAACGGCAAGGACTGAGTGCGCTTGAAACTTGATTGTTGAGCTGTATCTTGTATATCCGAACGCAGGTTTGATTGCTTGGAGACGAAATTGAGTCTCTTTGAAGATCCCTTGCTGATCACCTCACGTTTTGTCAACAGAAGCTCAACTTCAGATTTGGTGCCATCGTTGTACTGTGGCGGCATGCATACGGAATTTACCCGCATGGTTCTTCTTCTTGACCTAGGCTTGGAATCTTCATCGTCGTCTTCAGGCCAGTCACGAATCGATGCCCCTTTTGAGAATGACCCAGCCAGAAAAATTGACACCTTGTATCGCCGCCAGCAATCGTCTTCCAGCTCCTGTAATGTCAACGTTTGAGCCAACCCGTGGTGCACATTCGTCAGATGCCTCACAGATGCATCATGCGAGATGGAGAATGATTGCACAATACGATGCACAGACGGTTGCTGATGCTGGATCCTCAACATACCGGACTTCATGCTCAAACTGGTGACCCTCGTAGATGCCTTCTCATCGTCATCTGCAGCATACACCTTCCGCAAGGCAGTTGATCCAAGCCACTCACTCACTCGAAAACCAAGCACCGCCTGGCTCGCCTTCCCCACTTTGCTCAGCGTGAGTTTCTTGCGGAAGCTTTGCCATCGAAAGACGCTTGACCCCCTCTTGTCGATAGGATTTGACAGTCCCTTTGACTCAAGCAAGGCCGCAAACTTGATATCATTCACAATCTCCACGGTCATGAGATTATAGCCAGTAAGGCACTTTCTCACCCATTGAACAATTGCGGTCTCTGCCTTGAGCCGTTCAGAGGCCTCACACGAACGCATGACGCTATTCCATGAGCGACGATCGATCACCAGCAGCTCGCTTAACGCACTGATTTGCACAGATGCAATGCGTTTTGTTGCTTCAAGAAAGAATGCCACTTCGCCGAACAAACTTCCTTCCTTGAGCTTGGCAACCGTAGCACCGGTTGATTTCCATAAGACGGTCGCCGAACCCTTCTTGAGTATGAACACCTTGTGGCCTGGGTCACCTTCCACAATCACAATGTCGCCGGGGATGTACAGCTCAGATCGAAGCCGTAAGGCTAGACCACGCACTTGGGTGTCCGATAGGTAGCTTGCAATAGGAAGCTCACGAAGCGTCTTGCCGTAGAAATCCATCATGAGCTGTACACGAAGATTCTGAGGCAAATCTCTGAAGGTCAGTTCGACGTCCATACCTTTTCGATAAGCGTACTGAAAGGCAAGATAACGGGAGACTCGAGCTCGCAGATACGACGGGATGCTGTGATCTTTAGCAAACACCTCGAAGCTGGATTCACTTTCGTGGAGCTGCTTCTTAGCCTTATCCATATCCAGGACGAGATCGGTAAGTTCTCCCAGGACAACACCCACAATGAACGTGCAGAGCAAGCACGTTAACCCCACAAACCAGGTACCGAGCATGTCCAAAACAGCGATGTCTCGAGTGCCGACTAGAGTGAACTGGATACAAAGAAACTAAACTGTCAGTATTGTTCATCTACAACGCGAGTACATACACATACCGTCATAAGCGCCCAGTAGAACGAACGAAGATAGAGCGCGAACGTTGTAAACCCCTCCTGAACGACGACAATGTCGTGATTTATCCACGATCTGGGGTTCGAATCCATTACGGAGACGCCATAGAAAGTGCATCCAACGAGATGAGATACAAAAATCAGGAACAGCATGAGCTTCACAGGTTGAAGGTAAGCTGAAATCTTTCCTAACTTGGCAAATCGCTGTTGTAACCGGACGATCAATGAATCAATGGCCGGTGAAAGCTGGCGCAGACGGATCAAACGAGGCAGTCGACAGAGACTCATGACGAAGAAATTTCCCCCGATATAATACAGAGGAAGCTGACTCCATAAATCTTGCTTCAAGAAGTGCTGGGCATAGTTCGAGTTCTTCTCCTGGCGCTTGATGATATTTTGGATCCCGGCTTCGCATTCAAAGTAATACAGCTTGAGCATGATGTCGATCCATAGCACGAGATCACACAACATATCGATCACCACAACCAAAACTCGAACACGATATGTGGGATGCCGAAGGAATGGGATGCGGAACGGAATCTGAAGACCATTATAGCTCACAAGTAGCAATATCAGGATATCCCAGTAGAACCGAGCATGATCCTTGAACTCCTCGCCTCTCCTTCGGCGCTTTGTAAGAAACATACTTGTACAGCTCTCCGATAGCCGATAGAGTTTTTCGCGTCCTTGTAGATTGCTCATGATAGCAGTCAATGCATTCGATTCCGCCGTGTACTGAACATGAGCATTGGCCTTTAGTGCAGCCAAATCATTCGGGAAGCGCTGCTCAACCGATGAGATAAATGCTTGATACGTGATGGCAGACACTTCAACAACACCCACTGCAATAGCTGTCGTCGGAGAATTCAAGCAAAGTACCATTGTAGCAACACCATAGCACGAGCCAGAATGAAGAGCACCAACTGGGACGCTGCCGAGTTGCTTGTATACGTTTGCACGACCACTGATGATCACGTATGCTTCGTCGCAGATGGTATCTTCGTGTGTCAAATACTCGCCATGTTGAAACACAGCACGGCGAAATTGACCGGTGATATCGTGGACAAGTCGCTGATTGCAATAGTCCATGAATAACGGTACCTTCTTCACCGATTCCGCGTGTAGAATCAGGGAGATACTTTGACGAAGATGCTGCGGCAGATGCATAAGTAGCTTGGCCTCGGACGCGACTTTCTGCATGTAGAACTGTTGGTGGTAATACCGCCGGATTTGAGACCGCACTTTATCTGTGACCTGATACCGTGCCATCACGATGTTAGCGTCATTTGTCTTCTCTGTATGAGCTCGTCTTGCAGCTGACCAGCTAGACATGAGGTTGGACATCACCGCCACAACCGCGTAATTAATCACGCCGCCAAAAAATGACCAAAATGCGGCGAAGAATGTTTCTTGCGTCGAGAAGGCCACGATATCACCATACCCAACCGTAGTTAGGGCGACAACAGCCCAGTAGATCGACCGAAGATAAGCCAGTGCAGGAGAATAAGGAGATACGCCCTGGCCAGTTGGTGCGACGGGAAACCCGCCTCCAATTTGACCGTAAGCGTCAAAAACTGCCCACGAGCAATTGCTGTACAAAGTCGCGTCCCTCAAACACCCACTTCGAGTTAAATAGATATCGGCCGAATCAACTTGACTCATTTCCATGCTCAGACGGGCCAACAGGAACCACGCGCATCCAGTAACATGGAGCGACAAAGTGACCAGTAACACCAGCGTGATGGCGAGCTGCACCTTGGAACTCAGACCACGAGTTTGCGCCAACTCTTGAATCAATGACTGAAAATGACGAAGGCGAAGCATGCGTACTAAACGAAAAGCCGGACCCATCTTCCATTCAGCTCCGAGTGCAAACTCAAGAACCGTCGAGACTGGCACGATCGAGAGTAAGTCAAGCCACATACCGTTCTCTTTGTAATGTTCAAAGATGTACGACGGATCGTCAACGGATAGCATAGACAACGGCTCGATAAAAGCGAAATATCTGGACCGAAAAATGAAATCGATTGTGAAAAACAACTCGCCCAGGAGCGAAGTCACGGACTGAAAGCTGAACTTCGGTGTCTTGCCAAACGGGAACACGGCGGTGTCGAATACCACGAAAAACGGCACTTCAAACGACACAAAGGTCAGAAGAACAATTCGCAACAGCTGCCATCGTTTTCGAAATGACGATCCGGGCATATTCCACTTGACTCGAGGATTGGTCACACCTGGACCTGGCGATGAGATCGTACGGTTGCTATCTCCAACGATCCCACCTGTCGATTTTCCGAGCAAGCGCTTCATCTTCATCTGTTGTTGATCACGCCGATTTAGCATTGATCGCATTCGTTCCAGATGCATTGAAGTGTCTTGGCGGTAGAAGACTTCCATCGTTTCGTGAAACCAACGCTGATATAGCTTGTAAAGTTCACAATACGTCTGCGCACGTGCTCGTTCATCTGCTCGCCCCGGATATAATAGTGCGAAATCAGCAAAATGCTCACCTTGGCCCCCGAATCGTGGCTGCGATTGACTGGCTGATTCGATTATGATAGTACCCCGCACGATAAAAAACATCCCATCCGGAATATTCTCGATGACCCAATCTTTCGGCGAATAGACACACGACTCCATCCTAAGTGCCAAGGTATTGATGAACTCGATACTCTCTTTCGCGAGAAATGACACTTGCTGAATCCGTTGTGTAATCGAAACGCCGAACGCTCGAACTCGTACATGTCCTGGGAGCTTCTGTAGAACTTCAGCCGTCGAGAGTCCTGAATGCTCTCGCCAAGTGTTAGTGTAGAAGTCAAGCACCATGTCTTGAACATCTTCTGGTATCTTCGACATCCGCATATACTCCTTGGCTTCATCGACATGTGTCATGAACTCTTGTTTGCGGTGGTTCAAATAACGGAAGAGGAATAAAAAGGTTGCAATGAGCGACGTGCAGAAGAGCGCACTCGCCACTTGAACCACGATCCCGAACGCAGTCTCCAAGTCCGTGATGGGTGCCACATCATAGTATCCCACGCTCAGCATAGATCGACATGCCCAATAGATAGATCGGGAGTACTTCCGAATCGCCGAGGCACCAACCAACTGATCCTCAATGGCCCAACAAGTGTAGTGGAGCGTCGTCTTCGTCGTGTCTTGGGGAATTCGGCTGAGCGCTATTCCACGCGAGCACATCAGCAAGTCAATCCCGCATTGCCAGTGTGCTAGCGCCATGTAGAGACATGCAACGATGTGACACAGCAATAACCCGACTGCCACTCGTTTGAGTAGCAACGAGTTTCCTGGAAACTCGAGAAGTTGTATCAGCTTTTTTCGAGCATGTAGCTTTTTGATTTCTGCGACGCAGTCGGGGACTCGATGGAGCCGAAAGAGCTTGTGGACTCGAAGCACGTGGAGGGAGTTGCAGCCAAGCCAGAACGCCAAGAGCTCAAGAGGCAGCATCCCGAGAGCTTCATAAATCAAAGGCTGTCGAATGTCGAAATGCACCGTCGGTACAATCGTGTTGAGTGACCAAGCTACCATCGTGCCCTTTTCTTTGGCCGATCGCTGTTGTGAGCGCTTGGAGTGAAAGCCAATGCGACGTGCTCTCTGGCGCGGTCGGATATTTGTCCCGGGGGCATCGACTGCGATCGCGGCGATCGCATTGCGTTGTGTCTGGAAGAGTTGACTGATCTTGGCGATACTCGCAATGTCTGCTAAAACATCGAGAGTCGAATACACGGTCAGCGTCGTTGTCCACCGATTCCCACCGTGTTGTGCCGCCCATGGATTGAAGTAAAACGCAATGCGCAGAGGAACCGTCACGAAGATGTACGACAGCTCAATCGATAGAACCGCCAGAGACAGAGACCGTTGATTCCGTCGATGCCATCGAGATATCCGTTGCTTGGCTACATCAACACGTCGCCAAAGTGCTTCAACCGCCGTCTTGGCGGGCTCCACAGATGGTCTGGGCTTGTGGTGCTCGGGTCCAGGCGGAGGCTTGCCGTCTCGTGGCGTCCATGCAGACACGTCGAGCATCGTTACCATCAAGTCGATTGTACGTTGATCACGAGTAGCGTGATGATGATACCGTCATTTCGCTCCGTGACAACGCGTTTCTCGATCTTGAACCGTCCGTCCGTCTTGAGCAGCGCTAATTTTACCATCGCGTCATCAGTCGCAGCCTCGAGGGCTCTTGTCTTGGATCACTTGGCTTGTTGCCATGTGCACCTGCTTCCTACGCGCTCAACACTTGCGCAGAAGGAACATCCACGACGTTCGTTTCGTTTCCCTTGCCTTTGACTCCCATTTGCGTCGCAAAGACAGCATGTGCACCGTTTCTTCCGCGTGGCAGCTGACGCGACCAATAAACATAGACGAACGAAGCTCTTTGTTCGCGCAGAAGCCTCTCCTAGCCCACCGAAAGACGCGTCCATCGAGAACACTCGGTGGTCGTCGGTCTGGTGTCGCATGTTTCCCTTTGCCGCGAAAACACAGGTTGACGGGGGACCATCACTCCTCGTTGTTCTTTAATTGGTGGAAAATATTCTTGAATGCTTTTGATTGGCTAGAAATGTGTGGTAGGTTGAATCAATATCAGCACCGCGTCATCATCAAGCCAGCGGACGGCAAACGGCAATCGACGACACCATGGGCATGTGGTGGTGGGGTCCATGCGCGGGCTCGGCATGCTGTACGGTGGACGTGGTGGCGGCCGATGCGCACGCGCCTCGCTCGGCGGCCTATGACGAACTGATGCCGCTGACGACGGATCGCAATTCAGCGTCCATGGCGCCGCCCTCGTCCTCCGGGTCGCCGTCGACGTCACAATCGCACCAACGGCGACAATCCATCGTGATCGATCGAGAAGAGATCGCGCCAGGCATCTACAGAGCTCGAGACGCGCGTACGCGAGAGCTCGTGGCTCTCAAGGTCTTCCGCAAGGCCATTCTGCGGCATCCAGAGACTCGACGCCGATTGCGCCAAGAGATCCGGATGCTGGAATTGTGCAAAGACCAACCTAACATTCTTCAGCTGTACGATGTCTATGCATCGAAAGACACGGTACGAAGTGGCACTCCGGAGCGACTTGCTGGTCGATTGCGTATTTATTTGATCCTTTGTGGGATGTGTAGTTTGAGATCGTGTTTGAGTTGGCTCGAGGTGGACAAGTTATGAACCGCGTGCTTTCTGCGACGACTGAGACAAACAACGAAGATGAAGAGCCTATTGGCCTGGACCTATCTATTCCGACATATCACTTTAGCGAGCGCGAGGTCAGTCGTGTGATTGCAAGCATGGTTTCGGCTGTGCAGTTCCTCCATGCTCAAGGTATTGTCCACGGCGAGCTTCGGCCAGAGCATGTGCTCTATGCGGACGCAGAACCCGATGCCCGTGTGCTGCTCGTGGACTTTGGTCGTGCTGCGCCATGGAAGAGCTTTGCGTTCCGTAGTCGTCTGCGATCTGGCCTGTTTCTGTGGGATGAACCCCATAGTCGCCACTTCTTACCACCATTTGTCCTCGAGCGAAGTCGACGTGTCAGTCGAACAGGCGACGAATCCGACTTGTTGACATCATGGAAAGAGGCGCAACAGATTGATACCTGGTCCATCGGTGTCACTATGTATATGATGCTGTGTGCACAGTTTCCCTTCAATTCTCCGTCATCACGTGGTGCACTCAGATTTCCGCATGGCTCCATGACAATCAGCCGTGCAGCACGAGATCTGCTCACGCGTTTACTGGAGACCGATCCTAGCAAGGCCATGAGCATCGATGAAGTGTGCGATCATCCATGGGTTTCATCTCAAGTTGCACCTGATATCGCCTGGGGCCCCGAATGCCTCTACAAGCACAAGGTATTTGCGACTGAATATGCTCAGGACATTGTCCTGCCGTCATCTCAGCCAACTACGGACGACGAGATACCAAAGTCGAATACGATCGGATCGTTCGCGAATAGTGAAGTGTCGCCTGCATTCACGTACGAAGGAGTTGAGCGTCCGTCGTTCGTGTCTACCGATGGTAATATTCAAGTGAGCAGTCCAGGAGATACGAGCGGTGATGACCGACTGAGTGCCGACGCCTATATGAGACTGGCTAGTGTTGAAATGGATGCAGCAATTGCACAGCAACCACCGGTCGATTCGCCACTCCCCATCAAGTTATTGCTGCCTCAGATCTCTCCATCAAGCACCAGCAGTGGCAAAAAAGACAGCGATGAATACGAGGACAGGATGGAGGAAGGCAACAACACACAGCAAATCCTCCCAACGACTCAAGCGCGCCGTTTATTCACATTCAAAAGCCTAAGCTTCCAATCAAAATCGTCATCAGAAGACGGGAAGTAATAATCACCAACAAATGCAAGCACTTATCTAAAAGTACTGTCCTTGCGCTGTTGCAGAGGTCGCATCATAGACGCTGGATCGTTTACGTAGCAAGCTTTGGTGAAGCGCGAGCAGGACACGTTGCTTCCGTTCTTCCGCAGTCAATTTGTCCTGGCAAGTTCCAGCACTCATTGTAGCAGTGAGGTTCTCCACCTGCTCGGCGTACTCTGCGTCTGAGAGCCCAAGAGTACGATGCAAAGCCTTGATAAGGAAGTTCGTCTCGTCTTCCTCACCGTAGCCACCGCCCAGTGCAGTAAGCACGTTCTGGAAGTAAGCGACGTCAGCTTCCAACTGCTTCACGGCAAGAGGCGATAGCGCGGGGATTGCGCAGATGGCCGTTAGGAGCATGGCCACAGTACCACTCGCGACAGCATTCGTCCACAGATCCACGAACGTCGTAGCTGCAGAACTTGTGTCGCCACTCTCACTTGTGGTATCCTCAACATGAAAACTTCCTTGGCAGACAGTAATGTCTTCCTTTGAGAGCCGAAGCATGGAGCCCAGTCGTGCCCACTCGGGAGCGCTCACATGAGCAACGACATTCTGGGATGCTAAAGCGGCCTTCGGCAGACTATTGCTCTCTGCAAATGGCTCCAACTGAGGCAATAGTGACAGCAAAAGGTCCGCTACCATGGTGATGTACTCTTGTGGCAATGTGCTGAAAGACGGCAGATCGCCGAGCGACGCATCAGCCACTTTGTTCCAGCTCTAAACAAACCAAAGGTTCGATTAGTAAACAC
The DNA here is from genome assembly GCA_020085045.1 of Pythium oligandrum. Taxonomy (NCBI): domain Eukaryota; phylum Oomycota; class Peronosporomycetes; order Pythiales; family Pythiaceae; genus Pythium; species Pythium oligandrum. The sequence goes on along the minus strand of JAHRIK010000031.1, from coordinate 36,025 downwards.
TTGCGGTCTTGATGACCGAACACTCACCTCGAGAGCTGGAACCGACTCGAGAACCTTTGCAATCGGTGTGAACACAGCATCATACGTAAGGCGCTGAACGGCTTGTGTGTATGATGTAAGAGCAGTGCGCGGCTCCATCAATACCTACGGATAAATCATGTGCAAGAATGAGTCAAAGGATTCGAAGTGGCTAATAATGTTGGAAGGGGGGGAGGGCTTACCGATGTGCTGTTCGCCACAAGGCTGTCTGCGAATTCAACGAGTGCCTTTGAGCGATCAGTATCCTCCTGAAGCCACACTGAGGCGACCATGGCAGCGACGCGCGTTGGTTCCGACAGCATTGCCAATGAGACGCCAGTTGAGTCGGAAAGTCGTCGCTTGAGCTCTTTTCGCCGGCCTCGAGGAGATGATGATCCTGGAGATGCTGAGCCATCACCCAAGTAGCTCTGAAGCTGCTGCTGCACACGTACACCAAGACGGAATTCTGCTGATCTCAACTCACTCTCAATGGCACCGCAGGACCGTAGCAACGCTAAAGCAGCGTGGAAGCGGCCCCAATCGAGCATTACCGAGCCACTATGGAATCCAGGCGACTTGCTTTCACTGGCTTTATCCTCCAAACCAATCCGAGATCGAATCTGTGGTATGGTGGAAATAAGTGACATTGTAAGCTCTTGGAAAGAAGCGGAAACTGCTGAGACCGCTTCAGGGAAGGTTGCTCCTGCGCTGAACTCGTAACTTTGGCGGAGGCTCTCGTCCACAGCTGCACATATCTCCTTTGCGGTGTCTTCTAGGCGATGCGCGTACGAATCAAGCGCGTTGTCGTTATCAACAGTCATATTGCTCAAAAGGTCGTCAACTTCATCTTTCGATTCGCTGGTAGTTGGCGAAGGTGCCTTCTCGAGAGATGGGAGGAGCTTGAACAACTTGGTCGTGAGTGACTGGGTCGCCCATTGCGAGTAGTGCATGAAAAACGGCTCATAGGGGGCAAAAACGGCGCCAATGACACTCTTTGCCACGTCTTTTGACACTGTCTCGTCATCTTGACTCATACTGGTACTGCGAAGAATCTTGGTGGCTTGGCTCGTGAACACACACGAGCGTTGGTGTGCCTGGAGCATCTCGTCCATCGTGAAGCCTTTTTTCAACCGATCGATGAATGAATCCTTCAGAACCACCAACGTGTTCACAAGCAGCGAGGTCAGCACGGCATCGGCATCAGACGGGAAGAGATCATGGGCGTGCTCGGCTTCCCGCTGCAGCATACGCAGTACTTCATTGTAGAATCCCTCAAGCCAGGTGCTGAAGGTACCACCTTCACTTGTGTTAAACGCATACCAGTAGCGATGGATGTGGGCTGGCCGTCCCTTGCAGTATGCTTGCACGATGTGGTCTCGACGCTGGATGCTAGAGAAGACAGCGATACATGACTGAAGATGGGCGACTTGAAGATGGATCTCTTGAAGATACGCGTCCACTCGAGGCTTGAGTGCGGTCTCAATCTGAACACACATCCTATAAACCAAAGAGAGACAGCAATGAGCATATCGGATACATCTCCTTCCATACTATAGTTCACGTACCGTTCCATGGTGCGCTGACGATCGTCTGCGCCAGGCATGTCCTTCAGAATCTCGAGACTTGTTTGCATCTCGCCAACACGATCCGCAAGCGTTCGCTGCGTCGTCAGCATTTGCTCCAATCTTGCTTCTTTCGTTGTCAGGATCTCTTCGATGGCGACAGCGCATGCTCGCACGTTCTTTTCCCATCGCGCCGCCTCTACGAGCGCAGTTGAGCAAGCCTGCAGACGCTCTTTTGCTTCGTGGAGCGTAAGCAGTTGCTGCAAATCGCGATCATGCTCTTTTGACGAAGGAGAGGCCGTCGAAGACGACACCGATGATGCGACCGAGTCCAATTGCTGCGCGAGCGGCGTCGTAACGCGCTGCATTGCATCCAACTGAGCTTGGAGTTGCGGCCCCGTCACCGTCAATTGATGAAGCGTGCCGTGAATGGACTTGGTCAGCGACTGCGAGAGCAGCGTGAGCTGAGGCACGAGGTTCACGAGCTCTCCGACTTCCCCATGACGGTCGATCACCGCCTCTTCCAGCCACGCGTAGCAATCAAACGCGTCATCGCCGAACACGTCGTCCGCCAGCTCCATGATCACAATGATCCCAGGACTAATAAACCTACCTCTGGCACATTCCCCCAAAAAACCTACCTCGTGCACCTGCGTTATGTACTAACCTACCATGGGAAGGTTTATTCCGATCTTGTGGCAAGAGACATGTCGCCGAGTAGTGAAAGGCTTGAAGCAGACCCGGTTCGATATTTGCCAGCTGGGGGTGGCCGATCCACCGGGCGATCCAATCACACAGAGGGACACACGGCGACGACACCCCGACGCGCTGGCGACCATGTGCGACAGGCTTCATTCCGCTTCGTCAGCGTCGTCCACCACTGGTCAGGATCGTTCGAATCTCCGAGTTGCTGCTTTCGTCTGTTTAAATCAGTGGTCAGTTGCTTTGGTGAATGAATGAATGAATGAAAAAAGCACCTTTTTTTTTCTTTTTTTTCGACTTGAAGCACAGCTGCCGCGCAGCCCAGTCGCGTTAGACCAACGCGGCCAGTCTCACTTCCGCAACCGTCCACAAGAGGAAACATGGGCAACACGCCGACCACAGAGGCGTCCACTGCGGAGACGACGTCGTCCACACCGGCAATGATGCATGAGTTCAAGCCGCTCTCGCCGGAGCAGCGCGCCGCGACCTTCGATGAGCGCGTGCATCTGCCCGTCTCCTCCCGCCGAGTGACCATCGCCAGCACGCAGCCCATGTCGGGCTTCCGGCCCCTGCAGCGCGCGGCCACGTACGATCCGCGCCTGCGGACGCAGAAGCACTTGCTCACGGCGTCCGACGTCATGTATCGGCGCTACTTCAACATGCGCGAGAAGCGAGACGTGTCGGTGGACGCGCGCCGTCCCCTCTACCGCATCCCAGAAGGCGTGGAAGAGGCCAAGAAGCACAAGGGCGACGCCATTGTCGTCGTGGATCCGTTCTCCACGGGCTTGACGCTGAGTCAGAAAGTGCTCGAGCGTGGCTACGAATGCATCTGCTTGCACTCGGATACGCTCGAAGTGATGAAAGATCTCATCAAGCACATCCCCCAGGAAGTGTCGGATCAGTTCCGCGCCGTGGTGTGCCACAACGGCGGACATGAAGACGCCGAGCAGGCGGTGGAGGAGACGCTGGCGGCGTTGAAAGCGGTCCAAGGTGTACGCATCATCGGTGTCTTGGCTGGTGCCGAGACGGGTGTGATGCTGGCCGACCGTCTCTCGGAGCGCTTAGGATTGACCACCAACCACTCGTCGGGCTCGGACGCGCGACGCAACAAGTATCTCATGGGCGAGAAAGTGCGTCGCGCCGGGTTGCGAGCCGTTAAGCAGCGCTCTGTGACCAAGTGGTCGCAAATCGTCGATTTCATTGAGAATGAGCTCAAGCCCGAGCCGTTCCAAGTGATTGTCAAGCCCGTGGAAAGTGCCGGCAGTGACGACGTGATGCTGTGTACGTCCATGGACGAAGTCAAGCGTGCGTTTGGTAACATCCAAGGCAAAATCAACGGATTGGGTCTTGAGAACACGTCGACGTTGGTGCAGGAGTATCTCCATGGCACGGAATACGTTGTGGACACAGTGAGTCGCGATGGTGTGCACAAGGTCGTGGCGGTGTGGGAATACGACAAGCGCAGCGTCAACGGGGCACCGTTCGTCTACTACGGCGTTCTCTTGCGTCCAGCGACTGGTGACGTACTCACTCCGATTGTCGATTATGTGCTCAAAGTACTTGGTAAGTGCCTTCGTTGCGTATGAAAATGTGCAAAAGGCTGACGGACGATCGTTTGTGTAGACGCTTTGGAGATTGTGCACGGTCCTGGACACGCTGAAGTCAAGTTTGTCAACGGTGAGCCATGCCTTGTGGAGATTGGAGCTCGCTGTCATGGTGGGGAAGGCACGTACCTTCCTATTGTCAACCGTTGCATCGGCTACAATCAAGTCGAGTGCACACTGGATTCGTATTTTGATCCAGAAGCATTTGCTGCGCTCCCAGACAGAGTACGTGCACAATCAATTTGCGTTTGACAGTGTCAGAGGGCTAACTTGGATTTTGTAGCCATTGACATTGAAGGCGTACGGCTGCGAAGCAATGTTCGTCTCCTACGAGAATGGAGTCTTGGTCGACTATCCTGGTCTCGCCGAGATCGAAGGCATGGCGTCTTACGTGTCCAAGATGATTCACGTGCATCAAAACGACGAACTCAGTGTCACTATCGACATGTTCACGACGCCAGGAAGTGTGCTTCTTGTCCATGACGACGAAAAGCAACTTCAACAAGACTATGAGCGCATTCGAGAGCTCGAGCATGAGGGACTCTACAAGATTCAGGAGCAAGTTGTCGAATCTGTGGCATCGTCGAAGAAGGTTGTCATTGTTGTCGACCCGTTCTCTACGGGTGCAGTCGTTGCGCACTCATTGATGGAGCGAGGATACGAGTGCATCTGCGTTTACAGCGACAAGCTGGAAAACATCGAGAACGTCGCAAGCTTAGTGCCTGAGGGCTTGACGCTGACCTTCGCCGCAACTATTGCGTTCGAAGGAAAGCTTGAGAAAACCATCGCTGCGATCAAGAAGGCAGCATCAAGTGTCGCTGGTCGATCTCGCTCGTCCAGTTCCGAGCAACGCGACAATGAGAACTTGATCTCAGCCGTTCTTCCGGGTGCTGAACTGGGTGTCCGCCTCGCTGACGCCCTCGCGGACTCTCTTGGTCTCGATGCAAACGTCATGGAGCATTCGAGCGCCAGAAGAGATAAATACCTGATGGGTGAGACATTACGCCAGAAGGGTGTACGAGCCGTGAAGCAGGTGAAAGCCACGACATGGGACGAAGCGAAGGCTTTCATTCTTGATGACCTAAAGCCGAGCCCATTCGAGGTTGTTCTCAAGCCATTGGAGAGTGCCGGAACGGAAGATGTCGTTCTCTGTCTTTCGATGGAAGAGGCCGAGCAGACGTTCAACAGCATCATCGGCAAGATCAACGGTCTCGGCATCGAAAACAATGCTGTTCTTCTTCAGGAGTATCTCGAAGGAGACGAGTACGTGGTCGATACGGTCAGTCGAAATGGCGAACACAAGGTGATTGCCATCTGGAAGTATGACAAACGTCGTGTGAACAATGCGGCGTTCGTGTACTTCGGTCTCTCCATCATTCCTGCTGACGGAATCGTAAACGAGCTGATTGACTACCAATTCCAGGTGCTAGGTGAGTGGAGAGAATATCGTGGCCTCTTTTGTCCATGGGCTAATTTGTTTTGTTACAGATGCACTCGGAATTCGGAATGGACCAGCACACGGTGAAGTCAAATTCTGCCGCGGATCTCCTGTTTTGATCGAGGTCGGAGCTCGTTGTCATGGTGGCGAGGGAGCTTGGGTCCCGATTGCCAACAAGTGTGTTGGATACAACCAAGTCGATGCTGCAATCGATTCCTTCTTGAATCCTGCCGCGTTTAACAGCCTTCCAAAGCGAGTACGTATTGATTTCTGTGTATATGATCTGACACAATCAACTGACAGTGAGACTTTCAACATTGTAGCCAACCAAACTGCTCGAGTATGGATGCGAAGCCATGCTTGTATCGTACAAGGATGGAGTGTTGAAGGCGCTGCCAGGTCTTGACGAGATCGAAAAGATGCCTTCGTTCTTGAAGAAAGAGATCTTCCTTGGACCTGGCGACATGATTCGACGCACAATCGACATGTTCACGACACCTGGAAGTATCATGCTTACGCACAAGGACAAGAACGTCCTTGACGAAAACCTGGCGCGAATTCGTGAGCTTGAACTCGACGGCCTTTACGAGCTGAACTAGATCTGCCGTACAGTTTTGCGTGCTCAATCTAATATTTCTATATTCACCTTAGTATTGAACTTCCTCTGAATCATCGAAGCAGCTGATGTTTGAGGCATTCACTGATCTTACAGGAACGGCCTTCGTATATGCACTGCTGGCAGTATCCTGTTCGTCGTGCAGGCTTCTTGAGAAGTCCGAGACGATCTGGGCGATCCGCCATCACAAGTGGTACTTTGGGTCTCGGGACTGGCAATGCTGGCGATGGTCGGAGTGGATCCAGGTGTGATCGATGTCCAACGTCAACTGTCTCTGGTGTGGAAACGTGGCCTATCTCGGCATCAACGTGGTTGTGATCATTCGGCGACGGCAACCGGCTTAGCGGGAGAGAAGGGAGCAAGTCGGTTTTCGGTGTGTGCACTGGTCTCTTGGGACGATATGTGCGTCTGACACGATCCACAGGGTTCAAAGTGGCTTGTTGAGGCTTGCTGTCAGAGGGTGGGGGTCGTTTACTCGAGTTTGCCTCCTCTTGTGTTGAACTTTGTGCCGATCGTGGTGGGCCAAGCCTGTGATGATTCTTGCGGCTTGGAACTCTCGGGGCCATTACTGATCCGAGCGGAGGTTGGGGGGTCTTTGGTGGTACAACAGCGACCACTGTCTCTGCGGCAGCAATCTCCGACGACTTATGTCGCTCTCGCGATCGAGCGGACCGTTGCTTCTCGCGACTCGATAGTTTTTCTCTAGCCTGGTGTTGGTCTCGCGTTGTTGAAAGGCGATTGATTGCGGTGGCGAAGAGGTCGGTGATAAAGAATTCGGCAGCATCGTGCTCATACTTGGCCATTCCTATAGGTTTAGCGGTCTCTTCAGGTGGGACGACGACAACTTCCTCATCTGGAGACTTGTCGGATAAGTTAAGTCGCTCCTGTGACCGACTTGACAGTGGTCGCTGGCCGCTCGGCACTGCCTCTTCTTCGTGCGGTCGAATCCTACTTGCGAGACGATTGATTGTCGCCGAAACGAGGTCTGATACGAACAATTCAGCAGTCTCGTGCTCATACTTCAACTTCATTGGTCTTTCGGCTTTGTTGAAGTCTGGTTGGACAGCTTGAGAGCTTGTGGGTGGTGTTTCTTCTTGCTTTCTCGACGCGAGATGTTGGTGGAAGCCGGCAACAAGAATTTCCGAGATAAAAGCCTCAGCAGTCTGGGCACGTATATTTGAGAGGGCCGTGTCGTCAAGAGTGTTTGACTCTTTGATTGCTTCGCGGTAATCTGGCTCGTGCTGACATGCATCATCCAGGAATCCATTCGAGTTGGCTGAAAGCTCGTGTTCATCTTCAGTAGTAATAACGGTTGCTGTTTGGCTAGTTGGATTGAAGCCAACTGCCGAGCGCAGTTGGTTGATTGCATTTGTGATGGCTAACGTTGCAACTTCAGAAGTCAAGACGAATAACGCGCTGAGTGAGACACGTTGCGTGGTGTCGATGGACATGATACTAGACTTTTCGTTTCCAGGTAAATTCCCGGTACTCACCCTTGCCATTGCCTTTTCGATGGCATCATGGGCTACACGAACTGCCAAGTTATGCATCTGGCGGTGTGTCTGTCCTTGATTTTCATCCATGACACCAGTCAGTCACCAAGCAAAACTGCGCTCTCTGTCGACAAGCAGTTTGCTCATTGTGCTGTCGGGTCAGAATGATGGGGCTGAGGTAAGAATAGCTGTGTCGCGTTGTCGTTCTAATTCTCTGGGAACTGTGTATCTCTTTTGGATCGTTTACTAGCTGATCTGGCGAAGCGTACGTGGGGACAGGGGTCTTGGTCGTCGCGGTGATCGTGGGGATTGCATTCCGTGTTGACGCCCACGTTCCATCAATGCAACACGCATTTCCTGTACAAGACGCACGACATTTGTCGTTGGGTGTGTCTCGGCACTCTTCAAGAGTCCATGTTGTTGTGCAGCACTCAAAGCTTCCTCGCAAACAGTGATCGCAGTTGAAATGCTTGCCTGATGCTCAAGCTCAACCGCAAGATTGTAATGAGCAATGAGCAGCATGTGAATGTCGACTGTTCGCTCATCATCTTCATCGGTTTGGCCGCGACCTCGCAACAGGCGGATCGCTGCTCGTGCGTGCTCCGTGGCTGCTTCGTGACGACGCATTTGAGAGAGAACTGCACACATGTTGAGATGGGTGAGTGCAATGGCGTTTTCTCCGTCTTCTGTTTGTCCTTGGTCTTGCGTATGGGCTCGCTTCAACTGTAGTTTCAGAGCTTTCTCGAGGTATCGAATCGCTGCGAGTGGCTGATCGTGCTGTTTGAAGTAGCATGCGAGGTTATTGAGACAGACCAGGCGCAAATCCAGACGTCGCGTCACGTGGCCTAGGTTTGGGAGCGAACGGAGATACCCGGCGCGTCTGGTGTGCTGCTCAGCTCGACGAAGGAGGTCCCCACTCAATTCGACAACTGTCACATCGGTCTTTGACCCCTGTTGAAGCTGCTGCATTGCAATTGTGTTGCAGAGCAGCACAAATTCTTCACAACCTTGCTGGAAATGGATGTTTTCGATCCCACACGCGTCCTTGTGATGGAAAAGAAGCTGCTCCGTCTCGTCCAGTGCCCGACCTATAGTCACGAAAGGGGTCTCGCTCCCTTGCCATTGCTGCCGAACGCCAGCTAGAGCTGTTGCGAGTACCACAATCGACTCCTGCTCTTCCAGCATTGCGTTTAAGACCTCACGCAAGACGCGATGCGGAATGGTGCGTGCGGACTGACGTCCTCGTGCTTCTGATCGCGCCCTCTTTTTATAGTCTAGTACGAGAGTATGGATCACTTCGCTTGATCGCCACGCATCCTTTCACTTTGGCAGCTCGAAGATAGCAAAACGAGACACGATGGAGCGTGCGAGGCGTCTTCGCTCGATTGGGTTCCGTCGCGGACGCTATCAGAGGTAGGCCTCATTTGATCCAAGTAAACACTCTTTTTTGGCTAAATAGAAGCTTGGATAACTCGTGTTCAGCAAATTCGTGGCTCGACTTGCTCCCAAGACTCGCCATGTGCGATCCATTCAACCCGGCATGGTGTGGGAATCACTCTTCATGCGGAAGTCCAGGGTTGAGAAACGCGTAAGTAGTTGGTGCCTTGCCTTGAGCATGCAACTTTGCTAAGTTCGCTTGGACGTTTTCACGACAGGCAATTGTCCAGAAGCCGTGGGAATTTCCCATGGCAGCGCAACATCTCGCAGCCATTCTCATCCAAAAGAGAGTACGAGGCATGCTCTATCGGCTTCATATCCACCAAGACAACCAATGGCGACCGCCACAGCTCTGCCGCGCGACGTCCTCGAGGCGACACTTTGCGTCGCCAATGCAACGCTTCATCCACTCGACGAATGGCACGTTTGATGATGACCAAGGCTTTCGACACTATGCTGCGACGCTGATCCAGGCCTGGTATCGCAAGGAGCAGCTCCGTTGGCGCTACACTCGCCAGCGCTTTGCTCTCTATCACATTGCAGCGTTGCAGATCCAGTACACATGGAAGACACATTATCAACGGCGTTTGTACCGTAAGCACCACCCGAGTCGTCTCGGAGGTGCCTCATTGTCTCCACGCGCTCGTGCGGCTTTGACCATCCAGGCTGCATGGAAAGCGTACACGAATCGGCGCATCTATCGCTACTATCGCGATCTCATCACCTTCCGAAACACTGGTGACCCAGCCATGATGCTGCGTGCCATCAACCCGAGCGAAGCAGGCCTCTTGGACGCTGCCATGGGCGCGCACGTGCGCTTCCGACTCGGTGGTATGTCGTTCCCACCGACCATCTACTACAAGATCTTCACGCGCAAGGCTGTGTGCGATCTGAACGCGTTCAGTCCCAAGGATTACACACTAACGCGTCGTACTGTCCCGCCCACGAGTCATTCCAAGCCATCTCAGCCGCAGCAGAGGCTCTACATCCGCGTCGGGCAGTCCTACTACAGAGCTCGTCAGACGGCTGAAGAACAGGACCGCCAGCATTGGTACAAACGTATCGAGAACAACGGCTGGCGTCCTGTGACAGCCAAGGTGCTCTCAGAAGCAAACCACGACCCAATTGCCCAGGCTACGGGTCAGAAAGCAATGGATCGGTTCCATTACTCGCGTCTCGTACGCAAGCAAGACATTGAGACGCAACGACGCCTGCGAAAACGCCAGTGGATGCACAAGCTCTACACCCATGGACTGCTCACAGACATCTCACCGGAAGCCACGTCGCTGCTGCATCGCGCGCATTCCCAGGAGGTGTTTGACGTGGACTTTGAGAACGAGCAGTGGGAAGCCGAAGCGGAAGAGATGTTTCAATGGGTGTCAGCACTCGACTATGACGCGTACCTGGACGACTGGCACGAGCTCGGCAAGACGGCGTCGACTGACGACGATACGCGACTGATTCAACCACTGCACTGACGAGTCAAGACAAACAACAGCAAATGCATTTACTGAACAAGTGGGGAGTTCCGAAGCTCCACCACTACGATAAACTACACTGCATATCACGCACTTGGATATGAGGAAATAAATAATACAAGCACGACGAGACGGCTCTCAGGGCTCGCAGAGCATGCCGAGCGTCTGCTTGGCCAGCTCGTAAGTGCTAAACATGATCGCGGCGTACGGCACAACACGCACGAGGTTGGGGAGCGTGCCTCGGTAGAGCGCATGAACACCTTCCTCCCGGATCACCTTCTGGAAACAATCCACCATACCACGGTAGTACATGGGCTCAGAACCAGAGCCAAGAGCTAGGACGCCGTCCCGACCAGAAGCACGGGCTGCCGCCACGACATGCTGCGTCTGGAGACGCTTCTTGACCGTATCGAACGGGTACGCGGCGGTCTGAGCGATAGCACCAGCGATACTACCACAGACAAAGTAGTCAATGCCATCGAGCTCGTCCTTGGCCGTCCGTCCAGCGGAAGGCCGGCCATTGCTGCGTGCGACACGAGTGCTTAAGGTACTCATAACACCCGAACTGCACGCCTTCAAAGGGGATCGCGCCGATGATGCCCGACCAGCCGCCTTTGTAGAGACCACGAACGCCTTCGTGACGCAAGATGACCTGGAGACCATGAGCAACCCCATTGATCCGCAGATACGACGGCGTCTGAGCTGTCTGGGTGATGATGCGTGTGCGGATCACTTCCATTGGATACGTCCCCATGGTCGCGATGAGACCAGCCACAGCACCACAAAGCGCACGGTGGAGATTGGTCGAGGTTTCGTCGAGAAACCGCGCCTGCAGCGAGTCAAAGAGGAAGAACTTGGCACCGGCGTAGGGTCCGAGTCGGCAGCAGCCCGCCAGGTTTCCTTTCCAAAAGCCGCGCGGGCCTTCGTGAGCGTAGAGGTGACGCACAGTGGCCGAGATCCCGGCCGAGGACGACGAAGCACGGGCATGGAGGGTGGCGCTGGCGTTCGCAAAGAGCGATCGGCTGTGTTCCACGGCGACGGCCGCCGACCGGGAGACCGATCCATTGACCTGAATGAGGATCTTGAGCACATCGAGAGGAGACGTACAGGAACGCGTGACGCACCCCGCTACGACGCCCGCGACCACCGACTGCACGCCACTGGTGGAGTGAGCACGTGCAGTTGATGGGGCGGTCGTCGTCGCCACCGTCGACGCAGACGACGGCAAGGACGGCGACGACAACGCCAGGGCCGACCGATAGCGGGGCGAAAACACTAGCACGGACGAAGACGACGACTGGGCACCGGACGACAAAGAGAGCGCGAGCGAGACTGCGGGCGATTGCATGGAATGCACGCCGAGAGCTGAAGCACAGAGGCAACAAGCGAGAGAAAGCGAGTGGCTGGGCTTGCGGAGAAAGCGCTGTGAGCAGTGGTCGGCAAGTTCGACACTGAAGCTCTCGCGTTCGGTCCGGTGCGGTGCGGCGTGGTGAGCCCATCAGCAGCAGTGTTGTCCCTCGATTTTAAAAGCTTCGACGGGCGGGCTGACCTAGCGTTTTCAACAGTGAGGCTCATTCTCTCGGTCATATGCGAGACATGTCGTCTCGCCTCGCTCTGGTTCGAGAGCATGGGAAGATGGGAGGCACTTTATCAGACGCCAGCCAATGACAAGGCGCATTTGGTTAAATTGACCCAAGCGTCAAGTGCGACGGGAGCAAGCAGCCGTTACCCGAAAGCAGCACAGAGCAGGGGAGCTATTTCTTTCGCGCAGCTCGCGTCGTACTGGTCGCCGCAACAGCCACGACGCCCACAAAACACTGTGTGCTTCAACCAACAACTTAGCGAAGAACCCCCGGGGTGGACCATCACCATAGCACCGTAACAGAGAACTGGCGCCAGGGAGATGGAGGCGAGGCGTAAGCAAAGGACACCACCCACCTCATCCAGCCCCAGCTGAGCCAACGCTCGGGGTCTGATGATCCGCTCGTACAGTATCAGGTAGGGGGGGGAGTTGAAGTTGAAGTGGGATGGGATGGGACCCGTGAGAACAAGCCATTCCCGGACAGGACCGGTATCTCGTTTAAAATACCAGTTTGTCAACCGACGGTTGCCTGTCGTCGGTGACCAACCGGTATCTCACAGAGGCAAGCCATCGAAGCTTGAAGAAATCCGATGATGATGCCACAGTGGGCCACGGTCGGTCAGTTGACGTCGACCTCGACTGGCCTGCGTGGCTTTCCTTCCCATTCCGACTTCTTCCCTCTCAAGCGACAGAAGACATGGGTTTCGTGCGCGACATTGCCGGCACACTGATTGCACTGCCCTTGGCGTATGCCGTGGCGACCAACACGGGTCTTGAGGAATCGGCGGTGATTGCAATCCTCATCCAGTGGGTCGTTGCAGTGCTGTATGCGATCCCCAAGCAAGATGAGACCTTCTTCGACCTCACGGGTGCCATCACCCACGCAACGGTGGCTCTGGCCGCTTTCTTCCGGGAAGATGCCAAGACGTGGCGCAAGGCGATGCTGACGGCGATGGTGTGCCTCTGGTGCACGCGTCTCGGCTCGTTCCTCTTCCTGCGCATCCGCAGGGATGGCGAAGACAGTCGTTTCCTCAAGATCCGCAACAATGTCTTGCGTTTCTTTGGCGTGTGGACGATTCAGGGCCTCTGGGTACTGCTCACGCAGATTGCCGTGTTGATCAACTTCCGCCACTCGGTCAGCTCTGACGACGTGCAGAGCCTCGACATTGCCGGTGCTGCGCTTTGGGTGTTGGGCTTCATCATTGAAGTCGTTGCCGACCAGCAGAAGACCAAGTTCCGTGCTGACTCGCGCAACAAGGACAAGTTCATCCAGGAAGGCCTCTGGGCCTACAGCCGTCACCCAAACTACTGCGGTGAGATCATGATGTGGATCGGTGTCTTCCTCGTGGCCGTACACGGCCTCCCGACGACGTTCCTCCAGGGCATGGCTGCGATCAGCCCTGCATTCGTGACCTTGTTGCTCTTGCGTGTGTCGGGGGTGCCACTCTTGGAGAAGAAAGCCGATGACAAGTGGGGCTCGCTCAAGAGCTACCAGGACTACAAGAAGCAGACCAGCACCGTGTTGTTGCTCCCAAAGAAGTCGTTGTAAGTGAATAGCGTAGCCAAGAGAGTAGTTTTGTTACGATGAACAAGTAAATGAGACCGTGGTGATCATCAGTGTATCCATCGCCCGTACTGTACTTTGACGTACGGTAGGACTCGTTCGGGTTTACGGGCGTACGGGTCAATCTGATAACGAACAGCAAACCCACCCATCTGTGTCAGAAACCCGCCTAGGGGTATGTCCCAGTTCCCATCTGGCATTGAAGCACTCGACCGCCTTCTCGAACATGCGCCTCTTTCTCGCCGCCTTGCTCTTCGCCGCGAGCTTCGTGCGCGCGGAGGACACCAACAACCTCGGCGCATACACGGCGACGGATCTCAATGAAGACCTGGAGGCATTCCTGATCGAATCGCTCAAGGACACGGCGCTCTACGACGACGACGTGTCCTCCCGCGTCTGCGTGCAAGATATCGTCTCGGTCGAGAAGCAGACCGTCGCCGGCACCAACTACCGCTTCAAGGTCAAGGCCTGTGACGTCGTCCAGACGCTCCAGTCCGTCACCAAGAACGAACCCGCCTCGGACGCGATTGAGGCGCAGCTCGGCGACTGCCAGGACGAAATCTTGGATAGCTGCGATCCGATGGAAGCCACCATCACGGTCTTTGAGCAGCCGTGGACGAGCATAGTCATTGTGAGCAGCATCGAGTTTCCGGACGCGTCGGTCGTCCGAGAGCTCTAAGCTTGACCTTTTCGAACCTCGTTTTGGTTAACTGTCTGTTAAGAACGTAATCTATCGCTTATTGTGTTTTTGGGTGATTGCCGTTCGACTTGGTGCTTGCTTGACGTTCTTGATCACCAACGGGTGGAGAATAGTAATGGGCAAGAAGCAGGACGGACGCGGCCAAGGCGGCGGCAATGGAGGCAATGGCGGGGGCAAGGGTCGCAAGCCGCGTGGCGGACGCGACGGCCGACGCGATGGCGCTGCGGCGCCGCGTGAACGAGGCGAAGAAGAGACCGAGATCAACTTCAAGCGCCGCTCGTTTCCCGTGACGCTGCGCATGTGGGACTTCCAGCAGTGCGACTCCAAGCGATGCACGGGCCGCAAGATGTGTCGTCTCGGTGCGTTCGATTCAAAATGCCTAGGTCCATAAGCCACTCCATTGCTGACGGAATACCTGCAGGTTACGTCAAGTCCATGAAGCCTGGTCAGCCCTTCCGGGGCATTGTGCTCTCTCCTGCAGGTGAACAAGCCGTGAGTCCAGCAGACTTGGTACGTGGCGGCAAGCGAGATGATGAGGAAAAAACGTGGCTGATGGTGGTGTGTGCCGTAGGAAATCGTGACAAGTCTCGGGATCTCGGTCATTGACTGCTCGTGGGCCAAAGTCCAGGAGCTCCCGTACAAGCAGCTCCGCTCGGGATACCATCGTCTCTTGCCGTTCCTCGTTGCTGCCAACTCGGTCAACTACGGCCGTCCGCACAAGCTCACATGTGCAGAGGCCATTGCTGCGACGCTGTACATTGTGGGCATGAAGGACGAGGCCGTGCAGGTCCTGGAGGAGTTCCAGTGGGGTATGGAGTTCTTGAAAATCAACTTTGAGTGCTTGGAAGCGTACGCGGCGTGTGAGACCAGCGCGGACGTCGTGGAGGCGCAGGTGAGTCGAGGCTGCTCTGTAGAACGGAGAGTTATGATGCTGAGGCACTGTGACTGGTGATAGAACGCGTATCTCGCTGCTTGCGAGGAAGAACTCCGAGCGCGCGGAAAGCGCTTTGAGCTGCCAAGTCTCGATAGTGATGATGAAGAAGGAGAAGAAGACGAGGAGGAAGAAGGCAAGAAGGAAGAACAAGATGAGGAAGACTCGGTCCCTTCGAAGGAAGACCAGCTCTTCAAGCACAAGACGTATCCTACTACGACTGTGGAGCCTTCTGAATCCGATGAGGAAATCCAGGAACTCACCAAGAACCTGCATCTCTCGGCGGATGCCGTGAAGAAGACCCATGAGATGCGTCAGCAGCGTCGCGAAGAAGACAGTCTGGAGAAGGGCCTTGACTCGTTCTCGTTCGCCTCGATGGAAGACGTCAAGAAGCAGGAGGTCGCGACCGTTTGTCTCGAGCGCACTGCTGTCGCTGTCTCCGGCGACGCTGTGTTGCAGTTGCCCGAGTCTGTCTTCCACCAGTGGAACGCGCAGGCGCCAAACTTTGCGGACCCTGACGTTGAGCCAAGCCCGCAGTCAACCGACAACTAGTTGTGTACATTGAGGAGCGCGAATTGCATATACTTTTGCATCATCTCTGTCTGCGCTGTCTTTCGTCGCTACCTTCGCATGGGATCAGCCGTCCCTGTGCGAATGACACCAAGCTCTTTCTTCTTTTGCCACGACATGACCGAGAACTTTGGACTCTTGGGGACCGTGAGTTTGCGTGGGATCTTTCTCACCGTGTCTTGTTGGTTCAGTTGCGTCATCGAGCGTTGGGGTTTCAATGTCGACGGCACCGAGTCCCCCTCGTCTCGGTCGCGATGTGGCAAGCTCATCTCTCGCTTGGCGGTCATCGACGCGACGACCTGATCAGCTGACTCGGTCAAAGACTGCCCAAGATTCGATCGCTGTGCGCGAATCAGTGATCGCGTCGACCCTACAAACGCCGTCGGCGCTTGCTGTAGCTCGTGGTGGCTTGATGTGGTTACTGCGGGGCCGTTCACAGCACGCATAGGCGTGTGCGTCGGCTTGGATCGCACCGGACCAGCCGAAGCTACCCGTCGACGAGGAAGTCCCACTTGTGCCGATGTCTCGTGCTCGTGTGCCACTGGCGCTGCTCGTGCAGTGATACTCCCGTTCACTCGATCCGATGGACGCATCCGTGTGTGCTCTGCTTCGCTTGATGATGATGAAGAAGAAGAAGACGTCGCAGGAGAATTGGACAACTCGGGTTGCAGTGGCTTGGCTTGAGAGTCGACGGGGGCTGTTTGGGTTTTCGCTGCTGTCGCAACTAGCGGTGTTGTCGAAGCCAATCCACTCATAAGTGATTTAGAGCATTGCTCAAATGCCGTGAAAGCCGTTCGAGCTGGTTCAATCATGCGATGCGTCTCGACATTCGAGTCACTTGCTGTTTCCGGTCCATTGTTCACTGAATCAGCCGCAGTCATTGCTTTCTCGTCGGTCATGACACAAATAGTGTCGGTATTTGCAGCATGTAGTGCTGTTGGATCCGGTGTCATGAGGAAATGCTTCGATTCTGGCGTCGCAACAACGTGAACGTGTCCTTGGCCGTGTGATTCTCCCAAACCGCTTGTGTTCAAGGCGTTAAGTTGCTGTTTGGGCACTGGTGGCTTTGTAACCAGTCGAATACGCGGTCGATTCGAGCCGATGGTCACTGAGGCACTGGCGGTTGCAGTCGTGAGAGTGCGCTGTGTGTCTACTTGAGCTGACGCTCTCAGAGTCGAGTGGATCATGCTGGCACCAGCCGAGCCGCACATGACTCGGCTCTGGGTAGACATCATCAGTGCTGCTGATGCCGGTCGGCTCGAACGCTCCGTCTCACTCGGTTTCGCGATACTACGAGCTGATGACGGTGCAACTGGTTGCACTTCATCATCCAGGGCAGCATCCAATGCGGCAGTGTGAGCAACACTTCTTCGAAACGTCTCGACTTCTTTGATAAGCAGCGCTCGGAGGTCGTTCTTGTTGAGCTTCTTGGTGTCAAAGCCGAAATCTACACGAGCGGATGGATGTGGATCTACGCCTTTGTATTTCTTCTCAATCGCATGCATGAATGGGTGCTGCAGCGCTTCGTGAGCGGAAATCCGCTTGGCGGGGTCGAATTCGAGCAGCTTTTCAAGTAGATCCAGTGCATCTTCGCTCGCATTCGGAAACAAGGTGCGAAATGGGACTTTGGGCTTCTTTCCCAGCGACTTGAGGAAACGCTGGGCCTGAGAACTCTTGATCTTCAACGCCATCTCTGGTGGTGGAGTGCCAATGACTTCGAAGATGAGGGTGAGTTGGTGCAGAAAGTTTTTCCCCGGGAACAAGGCTTTCCGACCGAGAATTTCGGCAAAAATACAACCGACTGACCACATGTCGATGCTTTGGTCGTAGAAACCGTCTGGCTGAAGCATCAGCTCCGGAGCGCGATACCATCGAGTGACAACGTGTTCAGTCATAGGCGCAGGGAGAGCCGTAAGGCGAGGTTCGACGATCGTTCGTGAGGAGGTGGAGGTGGAGGCTGTGGCTGGGGCAGAACGAGGTCGCTCATTAGCAGCAGACAGCCCGCTTCCACTTGAAGTGGGTGTTGGTCGAATCATTTTGCGAGCGAGACCAAAGTCGGCGATTTTGAGCTGACATGTTTTGGTGAGAAGGAGATTCCCAGGCTTGAGGTCTCGGTGGAGGACACCATTGTCGTGCAAGTACTTGACTCCACGTAGGAGTTGATGCAAAAAGTACTTCACATGGGACTCGGAGAGCGTCTGCGAGCTCTGGATCACACGATGCATGTCCGTGTCCATAAGATCCATGATGATGTAGAGCTCGTCGTCTTTGAGGTTGGTGGAGAGGTTGTGCATGGAAATGATCTACATATAAACGGCGTAAGTGCCGACTCAAACGACTCATACTGGGCCTAGTGCTCGCACATTAGGATGTTTACCAAGCAATTGCAGGAGTAGGATTTCGCGTAGTGTGTGCTTGGCATCAACGGAGCGCTTGGCCATCGGACAGACCTTTTTGATAGCTATGCGCTGGCCAGATTCGCGATCCTTGGCGGCACTACGGTCACATCCATCGTGAATTACGACTACCAAGTGCAAAGTCAGGTAGTCACGTACCAGACAATCCCATACGAGCCTTTACCCAGCGGATTGAGAAACTCATAGCGCGCATCCACCTTGAAATGGCTACCGTAGACCTTGAAGCCGACCGAAGTCCCTTCCTCCGGTGTGGACTCCGACGCATGCGTTGTGGCTCCGCCATGACTCGTCATGAAGACTACGGCATTCACTTATGCGCGCACTTGTTCCTTGCCTGGGCTCTGTGAGGCGGTCCTCTTGAAGCATGTTCCCGTGGAACAGGATGTTGGCTGCTATTGATAGGCGGTCAGATTCGCTATGCCGTCACACAGTATTCATAGGTGTGGGCGATCCGCACTGAGGTGAACTTTGTGTTTGCATCGCAACATCTCAGTGACTCCGCGTGAACGACGAAAGTTGCTCGAGCGTCTGCATGATCGGAAGCATGCCTCGTGACTTGAAGAGAATCCAAGGGAAACGACTCGAAACGACTCGTGTGAAGAGACACTTGGTCTCACAATATATCGGAAAGGCCAAGATGGACGCGATGACGAGTCTAGCGTTGGGCATGGGTCTTGGTGTCGTCATTATTACGGTGCTTGCAGTGTTCCCAGGCGAGCCTTTTGACTTTGAGAAGACTCTGGGGCCCAAGGAAGACGCCCTGGCCACATCAACAATGAAACTCGATGTTGAGCAAGCAGAGCAGCGCGTGCGAGAGGTGGAAATCGCAGCCCAGCAGCTCAAAGTGGACAAATTGCAGCAGCTTCTGGGACTGGAGAAGCAGGACGTCGACGCCATGATCCTCCAGGCCAAGGCGGACGCTCTTGCCGGTCGCCAGCCACCCCAGTCGCCGCACAACTACGCGCTCTGGATGGATAGCGTCTTCTACACGGTTGTTCTCGTACTGATGGCCGTAGTCCTTCAGACGGAGTATAGTCTCAACCTGGCGGAGCTCGTGGCGCTGTGGTTTCCTCGCGAAGCTACGACTCTGCGCCAAGTGCTGACTATTCCTGCTCAATTCTTCACGACCGGAACGTAGAGAGAAAGAGAGAGAGCTGGAGTAACAAGTGGTAATGTATAACAGGCGGCTTACTCGTATGTCCTTTAAAGCAGACGCTGCTCAGCTGCACGCGCGTGTCCTTCGAGACCTTCCATTCGTGCCAGCAGTGCCGAGTCCTTCACAAGTGCCTGAGACGCCTCAGCGTCGTCAATGCGCATCCACGTGCGAATGCGAAGGAATGTGTGGACAGAGAGACCGCCAGTGTACTTGGCCGTGCCTCCGGTTGGGAGCACGTGGTTGGGGCCAGCACCGTAGTCACCAAACACTTCAGCCGCACGACCTCCGATGAAGAGACCACCGTAGTTGTTGACGCGGTTGGCAACCTCCTGGTGGTTCTGCGTGATCACCTCCAAGTGCTCGGGCGCGAGCAAGTCCGAGACTTGGATACACGTGTCCATGTCAGGACAGAGCACGGCAAATCCCTACACAAAGCGCAACACAGACCGCGTTAATCTTCGAGTGAATCAATCAAGCACTGTGGAGAACTTCGACTTACATTGCCCATGCTGACACGCGCGGTGTCACCCGTTGGAAGGGTGGACAGCTGCTTCTCGATACTGGCGTTCACGTTGTTGATGATCTGCTGGCTCGTGGTGACGAGGATTGGCACCGCCGCCGTGTCGTGCTCGGCCTGTGCGAGGAGATCCGCGGCGATTGTGTCCGGACTGGCCGCGTCGTCAGCAATCACCAGACACTCGGATGGACCAGCGAGCATGTCGATCGCGCACTTGCCAAAGACCAAAGACTTGGCCGCTGTGACCCACCTAGAGAGAGAACCCAATGAGTTTCGCCTCGTTAACGTCAACTGCAGAGCTCCCAACGTACTTGTTGCCCGGACCAACGATGATATCACATGGTGGGATACCTCCAACACCGTACGCCATGGCGGCAATGGACTGCGCGCCACCGACAGCGAGGAAGTAGTCGGCTTCCGAGAGGTACGCGGCCGCGAGTGTGGCAAGAGCTGGGCGTGGCGACGCCACCACGACGGTCTTGACACCAGCAACACGCGCAGTGACGGCGGTCATGAGCACAGACGACGGTAGAGGGTACTATGATCCAACAACATGCACGGTGAGTCCACGCAACAGCGAGCAAGCAACAAGATTCGAATCGTACACGTCCACCTGGAGCATAGCAACCGGCCGCACTCATTGGCGACACCTGCGTAGCCACACGTCCCATTAGAGCCATTCAGCACAAGACCCACAGTGTCGCATACGTACATCCTGTCCGGCAAAGCCGCCTTCGATCTTCTGCTCAAAGTTGCGGATGGACTCGCGCTGCGACTGAGCAAACGCACGGATCCGCTGGGCCGTGCGCTGCAACACGGCCTGTTCCTGTGGTGGGAGCTGGTTGAACGCGGCCTCCAACTGCTCACGCGGCAATAGAATCGGCTCGTCGACGCTCTTGATGTCGCCGAGACGAGCAGCGTGCTTGCGCAGCGCTTCGATGCCCTGTGTGCGCACGGCGTCGACGATGACGCGCGCGTCGCCCAACGCCTTGGCGTCCACGGGGTCGTAGGCGAAACTCGCTACCTGCGATGGCTCGATCTGCTTCAGTGGTCCGCTGGTCATGCTGCGACGTTGGCGTGTCGATGCGAAAAGTGCTATGGCCGCCAGCAATTACACGAAGATGCCGATGGCGCAATCCATTCTCATCTCCATCAACATCTTGGCTATTGTATCGCATGGGGTATAAATGTGTCGGAATTCGAAACGACACTCAACAAACACGGAAAGTTCTTGTGGGCATGAAATGAGGCTAGCCTAGCCTACTTTTTCTATTGTGCTCCCATAAACCAGATTCGAAAAAGAGAACATAGAGAACAAAACAACACAAGAAGAAACAAAAAGCTCAAGAAAGAGCATAAAACGAACGCAACGATTCCCCCTTGTTCGGTCCATCAGGTCGTGTTTTCTGGCGCATGGATTGTTGTGTTGCGAGTTGTGTGGGAGGTATTTGTATGCGAATTGTTGGTGAATCTATTTGATTTTGTGTGGTGAGTGTGTGTGCAAAGTGTGAGTTGCTGTGTCGGACATTTTTTTTTTTTTTTGGAGCGTTTTTTCTCGACCGAGTGTGCGAGTTTGAGTGTTTAGTTATTGCGGCCGTGTTTTCTGGCGCATGGATTGTTGTGTTGCGAGTTGTGTGGGAGGTATTTGTATGCGAATTGTTGGTGAATCTATTTGATTTTGTGTGGTGAGTGTGTGTGCAAAGTGTGAGTTGCTGTGTCGGACATTTTTTTTTTTTTTTGGAGCGTTTTTTCTCGACCGAGTGTGCGAGTTTGAGTGTTTAGTTATTGCGGCCGTGTTTTCTGGCGCATGGATTGTTGTGTTGCGAGTTGTGTGGGAGGTATTTGTATGCGAATTGTTGGTGAATCTATTTGATTTTGTGTGGTGAGTGTGTGTGCAAAGTGTGAGTTGCTGTGTCGGACATTTTTTTTTTTTTTGGAGCGTTTTTTTCTCGACCGAGTGTGCGAGTTTGAGTGTTTAGTTATTGCGGCCGTGTTTTCTGGCGCATGGATTGTTGTGTTGCGAGTTGTGTGGGAGGTATTTGTATGCGAATTGTTGGTGAATCTATTTGATTTTGTGTGGTGAGTGTGTGTGCAAAGTGTGAGTTGCTGTGTCGGACATTTTTTTTTTTTTGGAGCGTTTTTTCTCGACCGAGTGTGCGAGTTTGAGTGTTTAGTTATTGCGGCCGTGTTTTCTGGCGCATGGATTGTTGTGTTGCGAGTTGTGTGGGAGGTATTTGTATGCGAATTGTTGGTGAATCTATTTGATTTTGTGTGGTGAGTGTGTGTGCAAAGTGTGAGTTGCTGTGTCGGACATTTTTTTTTTTTTTTTGGAGCGTTTTTTCTCGACCGAGTGTGCGGGTTTGAGTGTTTAGTTATTGCGGCCGTGTTTTCTGGCGCATGGATTGTTGTGTTGCGAGTTGTGTGGGAGGTATTTGTATGCGAATTGTTGGTGAATCTATTTGATTTTGTGTGGTGAGTGTGTGTGCAAAGTGTGAGTTGCTGTGTCGGACATTTTTTTTTTTTTTTGGAGCGTTTTTTCTCGACCGAGTGTGCGAGTTTGAGTGTTTAGTTATTGCGGCCGTGTTTTCTGGCGCATGGATTGTTGTGTTGCGAGTTGTGTGGGAGGTATTTGTATGCGAATTGTTGGTGAATCTATTTGATTTTGTGTGGTGAGTGTGTGTGCAAAGTGTGAGTTGCTGTGTCGGACATTTTTTTTTTTTTTTGGAGCGTTTTTTCTCGACCGAGTGTGCGAGTTTGAGTGTTTAGTTATTGCGGCCGTGTTTTCTGGCGCATGGATTGTTGTGTTGCGAGTTGTGTGGGAGGTATTTGTATGCGAATTGTTGGTGAATCTATTTGATTTTGTGTGGTGAGTGTGTGTGCAAAGTGTGAGTTGCTGTGTCGGACATTTTTTTTTTTTTTGGAGCGTTTTTTCTCGACCGAGTGTGCGAGTTTGAGTGTTTAGTTATTGCGGCCGTGTTTTCTGGCGCATGGATTGTTGTGTTGCGAGTTGTGTGGGAGGTATTTGTATGCGAATTGTTGGTGAATCTATTTGATTTTGTGTGGTGAGTGTGTGTGCAAAGTGTGAGTTGCTGTGTCGGACATTTTTTTTTTTTTTTGGAGCGTTTTTTCTCGACCGAGTGTGCGAGTTTGAGTGTTTAGTTATTGCGGCCGTGTTTTCTGGCGCATGGATTGTTGTGTTGCGAGTTGTGTGGGAGGTATTTGTATGCGAATTGTTGGTGAATCTATTTGATTTTGTGTGGTGAGTGTGTGTGCAAAGTGTGAGTTGCTGTGTCGGACATTTTTTTTTTTTTTTGGAGCGTTTTTTCTCGACCGAGTGTGCGAGTTTGAGTGTTTAGTTATTGCGGCCGTGTTTTCTGGCGCATGGATTGTTGTGTTGCGAGTTGTGTGGGAGGTATTTGTATGCGAATTGTTGGTGAATCTATTTGATTTTGTGTGGTGAGTGTGTGTGCACTTGGTACGACGTGTTCTCCTAAAGAGGCCCCCCCCCCCCCCCCCCCCCCCCCCTCCCGTCGTGCACCGCATACGAAGGCGACCACGTCGCCGACCACCGTCGGCTTGACCAGCGCCAAGATCGTCTTGAACGCCGCCTTGCGGCTCTTGAACACCAAGTTCGTCTGCTGGAAGCGCGCCAGACTGACTCGGAGTACTGGGTTGCGTCAGCACCATGGAGGACTGCGGCAGGTTGGTAATGAGGTAGTCGACCTCCGCCAGTCTCGGAGCGAGCTTCAAGAGCGCTTGGATTGTCTTGAGCGCGACATATCTCATCGTCTGGACCCCCAGTATCGCGCGCCGCTACCTATGGCGGATCCACAGGATCGACAGAAAGAACAAGCTGACAAGATAATTCGATAAAATACGAGTGTATTCAAGGAAATCGATCATGTATTGGTGAGCACGAAGAACCTGAGTCAAGACGCTGTATCCAGCTTGGACAGCACGAAGCTGCTCCCACGGTACACCCTACCAACCCACATGTCGTCCCACTGCCTGCTGGGAAGAAGGCGATCGTATTCCTGCCACCCGCGGGCCTCATACGCTTGTAACGCTTTTCGCGACAGGCTCTGGGAAATCCGTGCGTTCGGGAAATACGTCGTCTGCGCGCCGCGATTGGCACTATCCCGTTGGCAAGTGATCCCGCTCATCGTGACAAGATGGAAAGGCTCAGATGCGCCGACTTACCAGCGGGTTTGCCAGTCGAGAGTCGTAAAGACGCCCAGTGTCGGCTTGCCGGCGAAGCAAGGGTCGGATTCAATGAGCGTGAACCCGTGATCGGGATTCACAGCCAAGGAGCCATGCACCGGCCAAGACTGCTAACAATCGGGGTCCTCGACCTCTTTCAAACACTCTCGAACCGTATTGAGCGTACAGCTAGTGTAAACCAGCTAACACAAGGTCGATATAAAGACTACGTACTCTAGCAAGCCAGATTCCTGTAACGGGTACGTCAAGTTTCAGCTGATCAAGAAGAGCCTGGTCGAGGCGCCGATTTGGTACTCCCAGATGATACGAAGCCGTATAGCGTCGTGTGCGACGCTAGCAGTTTTGTGACTGGGCGTGCATTGCTGAAGAAGGATGAATCTGGCCGCGAGCGCGTGGTGGCGTATCAGTCTCGCCAACTTCAAGCGGCGGAGAAGAACTATCCAGTTCGTGACAAGGAACTGTTGGCGATTCAGTACACCTAGGTGAAATTTCGTTACTTGCTTGGTCCCAAACCATTGACGTAGAACGGGGCCAATCCAAACGACCCATGCGTAAAATCGTTGATCGCAAACTCAACAAGAGGCAACTTGTCACACGAGGCCTCTGAATCCGTCGCACAATACAACCGTAAAACGTCTTCTCTCAGCCAAAATGGCCAGCTCCTGGCACCTCATGCGCCCCGTACGTAAGTACATACCTCAGACCTTCATCATCTGGAACGACGACACGCGCTTCTTCGCCAAGACTCACCACGAATCAGAGTAAACCATCTGAACACTAGTACCTGTGCAATCGAGCACGCAGTCTTGGTAGCTCATTCTTCAATGCTGCGATGATATAAGCCACACTGCTCATCACTTCCATAGGCATCACAAATCAACTCGTACACGTCGGACTGGATCGACGTAACATGAGAGTGCTGATCGTCCAGCCTTTCAGACAGCGCATCCCCGAGGACGTTAAGCTTGCCTGGCTTATAGCGCCAGGACGCGATTTTGGTCGCCCACGCCGACCAACCAGCCGAGTGCAGCTCGAGGCGCCGAGAACACACTTTTCGCACACTTTTCGCACACTTTGTACTCGTTGGAGACCCCACGCGGTGGTCCGAGGACCGATTTTCCGCCCACTTGGCACGCCGACTCACCAGCCGAGTGCAGCTCGAGGCGCCGAGAACACACTTTTCGCACACTTTTCGCACACTTTGTACTCGTTGGAGACCCCACGCGGTGGTCCGAGGACCGATTTTCCGCCCACTTGGCACGCCGACTCACCAGCCGAGTGCAGCTCGAGGCGCCGAGAACACACTTTTCGCACACTTTTCGGTACTCGTTGGAGACCCCACGCGGTGGTCCGAGGACCGATTTTCCGCCCACTTGGCACGCCGACTCACCAGCCGAGTGCAGCTCGAGGCGCCGAGAACACACTTTTCGCACACTTTTCGCACACTTTTACTCGTTGGAGACCCACGCGGTGGTCCGAGGACCGATTTTCCGCCCACTTGGCACGCCGACTCACCAGCCGAGTGCAGCTCGAGGCGCCGAGAACACACTTTTCGCACACTTTTCGCACTTTGTACTCGTTGGAGACCCCACGCGGTGGTCCGAGGACCGATTTTCCGCCCACTTGGCACGCCGACTCACCAGCCGAGTGCAGCTCGAGGCGCCGAGAACACACTTTTCGCACACTTTTCGCACACTTTGTACTCGTTGGAGACCCCACGCGGTGGTCCGAGGACCGATTTTCCGCCCACTTGGCACGCCGACTCACCAGCCGAGTGCAGCTCGAGGCGCCGAGAACACACTTTTCGCACACTTTTCGCACACTTTGTACTCGTTGGAGACCCCACGCGGTGGTCCGAGGACCGATTTTCCGCCCACTTGGCACGCCGACTCACCAGCCGAGTGCAGCTCGAGGCGCCGAGAACACACTTTTCGCACACTTTTCGCACACTTTGTACTCGTTGGAGACCCCACGCGTGGTCCGAGGACCGATTTTCCGCCCACTTGGCACGCCGACTCACCAGCCGAGTGCAGCTCGAGGCGCCGAGAACACACTTTTCGCACACTTTTCGCACACTTTGTACTCGTTGGAGACCCCACGCGGTGGTCCGAGGACCGATTTTCCGCCCACTTGGCACGCCGACTCACCAGCCGAGTGCAGCTCGAGGCGCCGAGAAACACACTTTTCGCACACTTTTCGCACACTTTGTACTCGTTGGAGACCCCACGCGGTGGTCCGAGGACCGATTTTCCGCCCACTTGGCACGCCGACTCACCAGCCGAGTGCAGCTCGAGGCGCCGAGAACACACTTTTCGCACACTTTTCGCACACTTTGTACTCGTTGGAGACCCCACGCGGTGGTCCGAGGACCGATTTTCCGCCCACTTGGCACGCCGACTCACCAGCCGAGTGCAGCTCGAGGCGCCGAGAACACACTTTTCGCACACTTTTCGCACACTTTGTACTCGTTGGAGACCCCACGCGGTGGTCCGAGGACCGATTTTCCGCCCACTTGGCACGCCGACTCACCAGCCGAGTGCAGCTCGAGGCGCCGAGAACACACTTTTCGCACACTTTTCGCACACTTTGTACTCGTTGGAGACCCCACGCGGTGGTCCGAGGACCGATTTTCCGCCCACTTGGCACGCCGACTCACCAGCCGAGTGCAGCTCGAGGCGCCGAGAACACACTTTTCGCACACTTTTCGCACACTTTGTACTCGTTGGAGACCCCACGCGGTGGTCGAGGACCGATTTTCCGCCCACTTGGCACGCCGACTCACCAGCCGAGTGCAGCTCGAGGCGCCGAGAACACACTTTTCGCACACTTTTCGCACACTTTGTACTCGTTGGAGACCCCACGCGGTGGTCCGAGGACCGATTTTCCGCCCACTTGGCACGCCGACTCACCAGCCGAGTGCAGCTCGAGGCGCCGAGAACACACTTTTCGCTTTTCGCACACTTTGTACTCGTTGGAGACCCACGCGGTGGTCCGAGGACCGATTTTCCGCCCACTTGGCACGCCGACTCACCAGCCGAGTGCAGCTCGAGGCGCCGAGAACACACTTTTCGCACACTTTTCGCACACTTTGTACTCGTTGGAGACCCCACGCGGTGGTCCGAGGACCGATTTTCCGCCCACTTGGCACGCCGACTCACCAGCCGAGTGCAGCTCGAGGCGCCGAGAACACACTTTTCGCACACTTTTCGCACACTTTGTACTCGTTGGAGACCCCACGCGGTGGTCCGAGGACCGATTTTCCGCCCACTTGGCACGCCGACTCACCAGCCGAGTGCAGCTCGAGGCGCCGAGAACACACTTTTCGCACACTTTTCGCACACTTTGTACTCGTTGGAGACCCCACGCGGTGGTCCGAGGACCGATTTTCCGCCCACTTGGCACGCCGACTCACCAGCCGAGTGCAGCTCGAGGCGCCGAGAACACACTTTTCGCACACTTTTCGCACACTTTGTACTCGTTGGAGACCCCACGCGGTGGTCCGAGGACCGATTTTCCGCCCACTTGGCACGCCGACTCACCAGCCGAGTGCAGCTCGAGGCGCCGAGAACACACTTTTCGCACACTTTTCGCACACTTTGTACTCGTTGGAGACCCCACGCGGTGGTCCGAGGACCGATTTTCCGCCCACTTGGCACGCCGACTCACCAGCCGAGTGCAGCTCGAGGCGCCGAGAACACACTTTTCGCACACTTTTCGCACACTTTGTACTCGTTGGAGACCCCACGCGGTGGTCCGAGGACCGATTTTCCGCCCACTTGGCACGCCGACTCACCAGCCGAGTGCAGCTCGAGGGCGCCGAGAACACACTTTTCGCACACTTTTCGCACACTTTGTACTCGTTGGAGACCCCACGCGGTGGTCCGAGGACCGATTTTCCGCCCACTTGGCACGCCGACTCACCAGCCGAGTGCAGCTCGAGGCGCCGAGAACACACTTTTCGCACACTTTTCGCACACTTTGTACTCGTTGGAGACCCCACGCGGTGGTCCGAGGACCGATTTTCCGCCCACTTGGCACGCCGACTCACCAGCCGAGTGCAGCTCGAGGCGCCGAGAACACACTTTTCGCACACTTTTCGCACACTTTGTACTCGTTGGAGACCCCACGCGGTGGTCCGAGGACCGATTTTCCGCCCACTTGGCACGCCGACTCACCAGCCGAGTGCAGCTCGAGGCGCCGAGAACACACTTTTCGCACACTTTTCGCACACTTTGTACTCGTTGGAGACCCCACGCGGTGGTCCGAGGACCGATTTTCCGCCCACTTGGCACGCCGACTCACCAGCCGAGTGCAGCTCGAGGCGCCGAGAACACACTTTTCGCACACTTTTCGCACACTTTGTACTCGTTGGAGACCCCACGCGGTGGTCCGAGGACCGATTTTCCGCCCCTTGGCACGCCGACTCACCAGCCGAGTGCAGCTCGAGGCGCCGAGAACACACTTTTCGCACACTTTTCGCACACTTTGTACTCGTTGGAGACCCCACGCGGTGGTCCGAGGACCGATTTTCCGCCCACTTGGCACGCCGACTCACCAGCCGAGTGCAGCTCGAGGCGCCGAGAACACACTTTTCGCACACTTTTCGCACACTTTGTACTCGTTGGAGACCCCACGCGGTGGTCCGAGGACCGATTTTCCGCCCACTTGGCACGCCGACTCACCAGCCGAGTGCAGCTCGAGGCCGAGAACACACTTTTCGCACACTTTTCGCACACTTTGTACTCGTTGGAGACCCACGCGGTGGTCCGAGGACCGATTTTCCGCCCACTTGGCACGCCGACTCACCAGCCGAGTGCAGCTCGAGGCGCCGAGAACACACTTTTCGCACACTTTTCGCACACTTTGTACTCGTTGGAGACCCCACGCGGTGGTCCGAGGACCGATTTTCCGCCC
This sequence comes from Pythium oligandrum, assembly GCA_020085045.1. Lineage (NCBI taxonomy): Eukaryota > Oomycota > Peronosporomycetes > Pythiales > Pythiaceae > Pythium > Pythium oligandrum. The sequence continues at coordinate 7,105 of JAHRIK010000031.1, read as the reverse complement.
ACTTGGCACGCCGACTCACCAGCCGAGTGCAGCTCGAGGCGCCGAGAACACACTTTTCGCACACTTTTCGCACACTTTGTACTCGTTGGAGACCCCACGCGGTGGTCCGAGGACCGATTTTCCGCCCACTTGGCACGCCGACTCACCAGCCGAGTGCAGCTCGAGGCCGAGAACACACTTTTCGCACACTTTTCGCACACTTTGTACTCGTTGGAGACCCCACGCGGTGGTCCGAGGACCGATTTTCCGCCCACTTGGCACGCCGACTCACCAGCCGAGTGCAGCTCGAGGCGCCGAGAACACACTTTTCGCACACTTTTCGCACACTTTGTACTCGTTGGAGACCCCACGCGGTGGTCCGAGGACCGATTTTCCGCCCACTTGCCGACTCACCAGCCGAGTGCAGCTCGAGGCGCCGAACACACTTTTCGCACACTTTTCGCACACTTTGTACTCGTTGGAGACCCCACGCGGTGGTCCGAGGACCGATTTTCCGCCCACTTGGCACGCCGACTCACCAGCGAGTGCAGCTCGAGCGCCGAGACTTTCGCACACTTTTCGCACACTTTGTACTCGTTGGAGACCCACGCCGAGGACCGATTTCCGCCCACTTGGCACGCCGACTCACCAGCCGAGTGCAGCTCGAGGCGCGAGAACACACTTTTCGCACACTTTTCGCACACTTTGTACTCGTTGGAGACCCCACGCGGTGGTCCGAGGACCGATTTTCCGCCCACTTGGCACGCCGACTCACCAGCCGAGTGCAGCTCGAGGCGCCGAGAACACACTTTTCGCACACTTTTCGCACACTTTGTACTCGTTGGAGACCCCACGCGGTGGTCCGAGGACCGATTTTCCGCCCACTTGGCACGCCGACTCACCAGCCGAGTGCAGCTCGAGGCGCCGAGAACACACTTTTCGCACACTTTTCGCACACTTTGTACTCGTTGGAGACCCCACGCGGTGGTCCGAGGACCGATTTTCCGCCCACTTGGCACGCCGACTCACCAGCCGAGTGCAGCTCGAGGCGCCGACTCACCAGCCGAGTGCAGCTCGAGGCGCCGAGAACACACTTTTCGCACACTTTTCGCACACTTTGTACTCGTTGGAGACCCCACGCGGTGGTCCGAGGACCGATTTTCCGCCCACTTGGCACGCCGACTCACCAGCCGAGTGCAGCTCGAGGCGCCGAGAACACACTTTTCGCACACTTTTCGCACACTTTGTACTCGTTGGAGACCCCACGCGGTGGTCCGAGGACCGATTTTCCGCCCACTTGGCACGCCGACTCACCAGCCGAGTGCAGCTCGAGGCGCCGAGAACACACTTTTCGCACACTTTTCGCACACTTTGTACTCGTTGGAGACCCCACGCGGTGGTCCGAGGACCGATTTTCCGCCCACTTGGCACGCCGACTCACCAGCCGAGTGCAGCTCGAGGCGCCGAGAACACACTTTTCGCACACTTTTCGCACACTTTGTACTCGTTGGAGACCCCACGCGCACACTGGTCCGAGGACCGCACACTTTTCCGCTCGTTGGAGACCCCACGCGGTGGTCCGAGGACCGATTTTCCGCCCACTTGGCACGCCGACTCACCAGCCGAGTGCAGCTCGAGGCGCCGAGAACACACTTTTCGCACACTTTTCGCACACTTTGTACTCGTTGGAGACCCCACGCGGTGGTCCGAGGACCGATTTTCCGCCCACTTGGCACGCCGACTCACCAGCCGAGTGCAGCTCGAGGCGCCGAGAACACACTTTTCGCACACTTTTCGCACACTTTGTACTCGTTGGAGACCCCACGCGGTGGTCCGAGGACCGATTTTCCGCCCACTTGGCACGCCGACTCACCAGCCGAGTGCAGCTCGAGGCGCCGAGAACACACTTTTCGCACACTTTTCGCACACTTTGTACTCGTTGGAGACCCCACGCGGTGGTCCGAGGACCGATTTTCCGCCCACTTGGCACGCCGACTCACCAGCCGAGTGCAGCTCGAGGCGCCGAGAACACACTTTTCGCACACTTTTCGCACACTTTGTACTCGTTGGAGACCCCACGCGGTGGTCCGAGGACCGATTTTCCGCCCACTTGGCACGCCGACTCACCAGCCGAGTGCAGCTCGAGGCGCCGAGAACACACTTTTCGCACACTTTTCGCACACTTTGTACTCGTTGGAGACCCCACGCGGTGGTCCGAGGACCGATTTTCCGCCCACTTGGCACGCCGACTCACCAGCCGAGTGCAGCTCGAGGCGCCGAGAACACACTTTTCGCACACTTTTCGCACACTTTGTACTCGTTGGAGACCCCACGCGGTGGTCCGAGGACCGATTTTCCGCCCACTTGGCACGCCGACTCACCAGCCGAGTGCAGCTCGAGGCGCCGAGAACACACTTTTCGCACACTTTTCGCACACTTTGTACTCGTTGGAGACCCCACGCGGTGGTCCGAGGACCGATTTTCCGCCCACTTGGCACGCCGACTCACCAGCCGAGTGCAGCTCGAGGCGCCGAGAACACACTTTTCGCACACTTTTCGCACACTTTGTACTCGTTGGAGACCCCACGCGGTGGTCCGAGGACCGATTTTCCGCCCACTTGGCACGCCGACTCACCAGCCGAGTGCAGCTCGAGGCGCCGAGAACACACTTTTCGCACACTTTTCGCACACTTTGTACTCGTTGGAGACCCCACGCGGTGGTCCGAGGACCGATTTTCCGCCACTTGGCACGCCGACACTCACCAGCCGAGTGCAGCTCGAGGCGCCGAGAACACACTTTTCGCACACTTTTCGCACACTTTGTACCGTTGGAGACCCCACGCGGTGGTCCGAGGACCGATTTTCCGCCCACTTGGCACGCCGACTCACCAGCCGAGTGCAGCTCGAGGCGCCGAGAACACACTTTTCGCACACTTTTCGCACACTTTGTACTCGTTGGAGACCCCACGCGGTGGTCCGAGGACCGATTTTCCGCCCACTTGGCACGCCGACTCACCAGCCGAGTGCAGCTCGAGGCGCCGAGAACACACTTTTCGCACACTTTTCGCACACTTTGTACTCGTTGGAGACCCACGCGGTGGTCCGAGGACCGATTTTCCGCCCACTTGGCACGCCGACTCACCAGCCGAGTGCAGCTCGAGGCGCCGAGAACACACTTTTCGCACACTTTTCGCACACTTTGTACTCGTTGGAGACCCCACGCGGTGGTCCGAGGACCGATTTCCGCCCACTTGGCACGCCGACTCACCAGCCGAGTGCAGCTCGAGGCGCCGAGAACACACTTTTCGCACACTTTTCGCACACTTGTACTCGTTGGAGACCCCACGCGGTGGTCCGAGGACCGATTTTCCGCCCACTTGGCACGCCGACTCACCAGCCGAGTGCAGCTCGAGGCGCCGAGAACACACTTTCGCACACTTTTCGCACACTTTGTACTCGTTGGAGACCCCACGCGGTGGTCCGAGGACCGATTTTCCGCCCACTTGGCACGCCGACTCACCAGCCGAGTGCAGCTCGAGGCGCCGAGAACACACTTTTCGCACTTTCGCACACTTTGTACTCGTTGGAGACCCCACGCGGTGGTCCGAGGACCGATTTTCCGCCCACTTGGCACGCCGACTCACCAGCCGAGTGCAGCTCGAGGCGCCGAGAACACACTTTTCGCACACTTTTCGCACACTTTGTACTCGTTGGAGACCCCACGCGTGGTCCGAGGACCGATTTTCCGCCCACTTGGCACGCCGACTCACCAGCCGAGTGCAGCTCGAGGCGCCGAGAACACACTTTTCGCACACTTTTCGCACACTTTGTACTCGTTGGAGACCCCACGCGTGGTCCGAGGACCGATTTTCGCCACTTGCACACCGCCGACTCACCAGCCGAGTGCAGCTCGAGCGCAGAACACACTTTTCGCACACTTTTCGCACACTTTGTACTCGTTGGAGACCCCACGCGGTGGTCCGAGGACCGATTTTCCGCCCACTTGCACGCCGACTCACCAGCCGAGTGCAGCTCGAGCGCCGAGAACACGAGAACACACTTTTCGCACACTTTTCGCACACTTTGTACTCGTTGGAGACCCCACGCGGTGGTCCGAGGACCGATTTTCCGCCCACTTGGCACGCCGACTCACCAGCCGAGTGCAGCTCGAGGCGCCGAGAACACACTTTTCGCACACTTTTCGCACACTTTGTACTCGTTGGAGACCCCACGCGGTGGTCCGAGGACCGATTTTCCGCCCACTTGGCACGCCGACTCACCAGCCGAGTGCAGCTCGAGGCGCCGAGAACACACTTTTCGCACACTTTTCGCACACTTTGTACTCGTTGGAGACCCCACGCGGTGGTCCGAGGACCGATTTTCCGCCCACTTGGCACGCCGACTCACCAGCCGAGTGCAGCTCGAGGCGCCGAGAACACACTTTTCGCACACTTTTCGCACACTTTGTACTCGTTGGAGACCCCACGCGGTGGTCCGAGGACCGATTTTCCGCCCACTTGGCACGCCGACTCACCAGCCGAGTGCAGCTCGAGGCGCCGAGAACACACTTTTCGCACACTTTTCGCACACTTTGTACTCGTTGGAGACCCCACGCGGTGGTCCGAGGACCGATTTTCCGCCCACTTGGCACGCCGACTCACCAGCCGAGTGCAGCTCGAGGCGCCGAGAACACACTTTTCGCACACTTTTCGCACACTTTGTACTCGTTGGAGACCCCACGCGGTGGTCCGAGGACCGATTTTCCGCCCACTTGGCACGCCGACTCACCAGCCGAGTGCAGCTCGAGGCGCCGAGAACACACTTTTCGCACACTTTTCGCACACTTTGTACTCGTTGGAGACCCCACGCGGTGGTCCGAGGACCGATTTTCCGCCCACTTGGCACGCCGACTCACCAGCCGAGTGCAGCTCGAGGGCGAGAACACACTTTTCGCACACTTTTCGCACACTTTGTACTCGTTGGAGACCCCACGCGGTGGTCCGAGGACCGATTTTCCGCCCACTTGGCACGCCGACTCACCAGCGAGTGCAGCTCGAGGCGCCGAGAACACACTTTTCGCACACTTTTCGCACACTTTGTACTCGTTGGAGACCCCACGCGGTGGTCCGAGGACCGATTTTCCGCCCACTTGGCACGCCGACTCACCAGCCGAGTGCAGCTCGAGCGCCGCGAACACACTTTTCGCACACTTTTCGCACACTTTTACTCGTTGGAGACCCCACGCGGTGGTCCGAGGACCGATTTTCCGCCCACTTGGCACGCCGACTCACCAGCCGAGTGCAGCTCGAGGCGCCGAGAACACACTTTCACTTTTCGCACACTTTGTACTCGTTGGAGACCCCACGCGGTGGTCCGAGGACCGATTTTCCGCCCACTTGGCACGCCGACTCACCAGCCGAGTGCAGCTCGAGGCGCCGAGAACACACTTTTCGCACACTTTTCGCACACTTTGTACTCGTTGGAGACCCCACGCGGTGGTCCGAGGACCGATTTTCCGCCCACTTGGCACGCCGACTCACCAGCCGAGTGCAGCTCGAGGCGCCGAGAACACACTTTTCGCACACTTTTCGCACACTTTGTACTCGTTGGAGACCCCACGCGGTGGTCCGAGGACCGATTTTCCGCCCACTTGGCACGCCGACTCACCAGCCGAGTGCAGCTCGAGGCGCCGAGAACACACTTTTCGCACACTTTTCGCACACTTTGTACTCGTTGGAGACCCCACGCGGTGGTCCGAGGACCGATTTTCCGCCCACTTGGCACGCCGACTCACCAGCCGAGTGCAGCTCGAGGCGCCGAGAACACACTTTTCGCACACTTTTCGCACACTTTGTACTCGTTGGAGACCCCACGCGGTGGTCCGAGGACCGATTTTCCGCCCACTTGGCACGCCGACTCACCAGCCGAGTGCAGCTCGAGGCGCCGAGAACACACTTTCGCACACTTTTCGCACACTTTGTACTCGTTGGAGACCCCACGCGGTGGTCCGAGGACCGATTTTCCGCCCACTTGGCACGCCGACTCACCAGCCGAGTGCAGCTCGAGGCGCCGAGAACACACTTTTCGCACACTTTTCGCACACTTTGTACTCGTTGGAGACCCCACGCGGTGGTCCGAGACCGATTTTCCGCCCACTTGGCACGCCGACTCACCAGCCGAGTGCAGCTCGAGGCGCCGAGAACACACTTTTCGCACACTTTTCGCACACTTTGTACTCGTTGGAGACCCCACGGTGGTCCGAGGACCGATTTTCCGCCCACTTGGCACGCCGACTCACCAGCCGAGTGCAGCTCGAGGCGCCGAGAACACACTTTTCGCACACTTTTCGCACACTTTGTACTCGTTGGAGACCCCACGCGGTGGTCCGAGGACCGATTTTCCGCCCACTTGGCACGCCGACTCACCAGCCGAGTGCAGCTCGAGGCGCCGAGAACACACTTTTCGCACACTTTGCACACTCGTGGAGACCCCACGCGGTGGTCCGAGGACCGATTTTCCGCCCACTTGGCACGCCGACTCACCAGCCGAGTGCAGCTCGAGGCGCCGAGAACACACTTTTCGCACACTTTTCGCACACTTTGTACTCGTTGGAGACCCACGCGGTGGTCCGAGGACCGATTTTCCGCCCACTTGGCACGCCGACTCACCAGCGAGTGCAGCTCGAGGCGCCGAGAACACACTTTTCGCACACTTTTCGCACACTTTGTACTCGTTGGAGACCCCACGCGGTGGTCCGAGGACCGATTTTCCGCCCACTTGGCACGCCGACTCACCAGCCGAGTGCAGCTCGAGGCGCCGAGAACACACTTTTCGCACACTTTTCGCACACTTTGTACTCGTTGGAGACCCACGCGGTGGTCCGAGGACCGATTTTCCGCCCACTTGGCACGCCGACTCACCAGCCGAGTGCAGCTCGAGGCGCCGAGAACACACTTTTCGCACACTTTTCGCACACTTTGTACTCGTTGGAGACCCCACGCGGTGGTCCGAGGACCGATTTTCCGCCCACTTGGCACGCCGACTCACCAGCCGAGTGCAGCTCGAGGCGCCGAGAACACACTTTTCGCACATTTTCGCACACTTTGTACTCGTTGGAGACCCCACG